>JARHVA010003248.1:1672500-1895000 GCA_037957365.1 Torreya grandis
GTTTATGTTTTAGATTTTACAATTTAGGGTACATATGTTCCAATAAAAAAGGTAATCAGGGCTAATTTGAGCTTTTGGACCTAATTATGACTAAAAAATGTGATTTTGTGTTTAATTAGCCCCAATGTCATCATAAATTGATCCAATTGGTCAATTAGGGTATTCAGTGATACGATCTAGGCCAATTTGAGCCCTGTGAACCCAAGTCTTAATCTAAAAGATGTTAATTGGGGCTAAATCGATCAAGTTAGGATTTAAGGTTTATGATTTAGGGTTTAGACATTATGACTTAGGGCTTAAGGTTTATAGGTAAGGGTTTAGGCTATAAGGCCCAATCATGAAGGCAAATAGGGCTAATTTTAGATCATTGAACCTATTTGTGATTATAAAATAAGAAATGTAATGTAATTTATTTATATTATTGTTGTTTTTATAATTCTTACTTTTGTATATTAAAATTATTTCAACATCATTTGGATGAGTAATCATTAATATAATGGCATTTCTTTTCTCATGTGTTTTAGTAATAATTACAAAGTAAGGGGATCCATTATAACATGAGGATAATAAAATAATGTTAGTAGGGTAGAGATATGATGTGTTCCCATTCACTATTTTTTATATTATTATGTTTGTTCAAGGGTAGAGAAATGGTTGATTAAATAAGTGGGGAAGAGCGAGAGATATGATGTGTTCCCTTTCAATCATTATTATATTATTATGTTTATTGAGATGTTAGAAGAAGAGAGGATGGCACATTCATAATAACCTCCAAACTCACTTGAGTGTTTTAATTAATAACATATTTTTGTTGATAGTAGATCTAAGAGCTTTGCATAAATGGTGTTTTAAAAATAATAGCATAATACTAGGGCCAATGAACATTTTATTATTATTTACTCATTATCTAAAATCATTATATTCTTCCACATCATCGTTAGAATTCAAATCAATTTAGCATTAGAAGTTATGGAGCCCTGACCAATTTTATTAATTACATGTATTTCATTTTGGAGGCCATTACAATATGCAATTAATGGGTTATGAATAAATATGATAAAGGGTAGGTACCTTAACCACACGGTTTGGTTAAGATAGATACTGTAGAGATGTGAATGGGACATGAGGTTTATTAAGTACATATGTGTTAAAGGAACTATGAAGTACACACATGTTATTGAAAATTTTAAAATGATAAACATACATGAGTAAGTGCATGGAATTGATGGGCCAAAAAGGGGTCTTAATTAGACACGTTTTTCTTGAAAAATAATAAATATTGACTTTTATGGATTGTTTGAGACACGCTCAAAATTTAAAGATGCTATAAGAACATAAATTGTATAATTTTAAGTCTAGTTTATAAACTACTAATTTTTTTAAATGGTCAAGTACATCAAACATATGAAATTAGAGAGGTACTACTTTTTTATATAAAAATCATGGTAGATATCATGTTTTGTACCCCATTATTTTTTAGGATTGTTTAATTTTTTAATTCTTTTGGTGGAAAGTTAGATTAATTCATCTAGTTTATAAACTATATCTTTTTACAAAAAAATTACACACACACACACACACACACACACACACACACACACAAGTGTGCTTGATGTTTTAGTTATATTTTCCAAGAAAACTCAGTGTTTAGTGTGGTACAAGTTGCATTTTTTAAGTTTAAAAAAAAATAGATTTTAATGTGTTTTAAATTGCATGCCTTAGGATTGAGAATCTAAGCCATTCCCAAGCCCTGATGCATGTGTTTGAAATGTGAAATATTATAACTACATACATGGAAATTCAACATACCATAATATTTTACTATTACACTAACATGCATTTGGCCATATTACTGATTTTATTATAGTTTAAAAGGAAAAAAAATCAAAGTTCATGTATGGCCTTAGTCTATGTTAGTATTTAAGTAAATCACAAAATGTAAACCTAATTCCAAATATAATCTCGATGTCATTTTTTGGCTAAATAGATTGGTTTAGGGTTTAAGATTTAGAGTTTAGGGTTTTAGGTTTTAGGTTTAGGGTTTTGGGTTTAGTGTATATGGTATATGATCTAGTCATGAAATAAATTAGAGATAATTCAAGCTCATTAAAACATATTTGTGACTACAGAATGTGATTTTAGGTTCAATCATCCCTAATCTCATCATAGATTGATCTAATTAGTCAATTGGGACATTGAGTGATGTGATTCAGGCCAAATTAAGATTTGTGAACCTAATTATTACTCTAAAAGATGTTAATTAGTGAAAAATAAATTGGTTTAGGGTTTAGATTTTGGAATTTAGTGTTTAGTGTTTAGGGTTTAAGCTTATGGATTATGGTTTATGGTTTAGGGTATAGGGTCTAATCATGAAGGCAATTGGGGAAAATTCAATCACATTAAACATATATATGACGAAAAAAATGTGATTTGGGATCAATTAGCCTCAATGTCATCATAGATTGAGCCAATTAGTAAGTTGGGGAATAAGTGATGCGGTTTGGGCCAAATTGAGCCATATGAACATAATTGTTATTCTAAAGGATGTTAATTGGGGATAAATTAATTGGTATAGGTTTTACGGTTTAAGATATAGGGTCCAATCATGAAGGTAATTGGGGATATTTTGAGCCAGTTGAACCTATTTGTGACTACAAAATATGGTTTTAGGCATAATTCACCCCAATGTCATCACATATTGAGCCAATTAGTTAATTATGGAAATCATTGATGGGATTTGGGTGAAATATATCCATTTAAACCTGATTATTAATCTAAATGATGTTAATTAGGGCTAAATCAATTGGTTTAGGGTTTAGAGTTTATTATTTAGAGTGTAGGGTTTAGGATTTAACACTTGTAAGGTCTAAGGTATAGGGTTTAAGGTCCAATCATGAAGGTAATTAGGGCCTATTTGATCTTTTTGAACCTATTAGTGACTAGAAAATGTGATTTTAGGCTCAATTTGCCCCACTATCATTGCATATTGAGCCAATTAATCAATTGAGGTAATCAGTAATGTAATTTATGAAAAATTGAGCCCTATAAATCTATTTCTTAATCTAAAAGATGTTTGTTGGAGGTAAATCAATTTATTTAGGGTTTAATATTTAGGTTTTAGGGTTTATCACTTAGGGTTTAGGTTTTAAAGTTTTTAATTTAGGGTATATATGTTCCAATAATGAAGGTAATCAGGGCTAATTTGAGATTTTAGACCTAATTATGACTACAAAATGCAATCATGTGTTCAATTAGCTCTAATGCCATCATTAATTAAGCCAATTGGTCAATTTTGGTGATCATTGATATGGTTTGGGCCATTTTAAGCCCTATGAACCTAATTCTTACTCTAAAGGATGTTAATTGGGGATAAATCAATTGGTTTAGGATTTATGATTTAGGGTTTAGGTTTTATGACTTAGGGATTAGGATTTATAGTTTAGGTTTTAGGGTGTAAGGTGCAATGATGAAGATAATTCAAGCCATTTTTAGCTCATTGAACCTATTTATGGATGTAAAATGTGATTATGGGCTCAATTAGTCCCAATGTCATCAAAAGTTGAGCCAACTAGTCAATTAGGGTAATCAATGATGTGACTTAGGCCAAATTAGGCCATGTTAACCTAATTATTGTTATAAAGGATGTCAATTGAGGCTAAATCAATTGGTTTAGGTTTTAAGATTTAGGGTTTAGGGTTTAGGCTTTAGGCTTTAAGGCCCAAGGATTAGGGTTGAGTTTTGACATTTCATGGTATAAGGACCAATCATGGATATAATTTGGGCCAACTTGAGCTTGTTTAAATTTTAGGCTTTAAGGCCTAAGGATTAGGGTTGAGTTTTTACATTTCATGGTATAAGGACCAATCATGGATATAAGGACCAATGTTGAACTTAATTGTGATTATAAGAAATATTTTATGGCTAAATGAGCCACAATTTCATCTTAGAATGGGATAAGTAGTCAATTGGGGCAATTAGTATTGTAAATTTGGATAAATTGATCCCTGTGAACCTAATTGTTTTAGGGTTTATAGTTTAAGGTTTTAGTGTTTTGGTTTTATGTTTAGGGTTAAGTATGTGATAAATATATAGATTAAGGAATGTGTACTTACTTTTATTGTGTATGTGTTATTAGTGCTTATGTGGCCCTATGAATAGTAAAAATATACGTGCACCAAATTAATTATTATTAAACATTGAGAGTTTTATGCCTTGCATATTATACATTGTTCCATTCTATACCATGTAGGTCAAAATTTTATGATTTGGTCACTGTCCCCACCCTCAAAATTGAATACTTTGTCTAGTCATGGTTGATTGCATAATACATGTCTATTTTTTATAATTTGATCATTGTCCCCCATTAGTAGTTCATAGTGTAGTTCTACTTTATAATAATTTGGTCAATAATTTGGTCACTATCCCCACCCAAAAGTTTATAACCTTTTTTAATCATTTCTGATGGAAATCATACTAGCTAGAAGAAAAAGATAAAATGTAAAATGGCGTGGGAATTAGAAGTGATGGGAGAAAAACAAAGGCAACAAATATGAAGAATTCATGCAAGTAATTCTATTATCTTTAATGAATTGAATGTCATAAATAATGATGAAATGAATAATGATAATATACCAACTTTTAATAGTATACCAAATTATGAAAGTCCAATTGTCAATTTTGATAGTATACCAACTTATAATGTAAGTCCACTGATTTAACTATCTTGGGAATTAATGTAAAATCCTACGTAGATAAAAGAGTTGAATATGTAAATCAAGGAATAAAATACTATATTTTCAAAAGCCACTAATTTTTAAAATAATTGATTTGATTTCTCAGCCTATAAATATCAATGAATTGAAAAGGGTGTACTTAGCTATAAAATATGACTGAAATAGACATGTGGTAAGTTGTAAAGTTATGTAAAAATAGGGAAGAGTGTTCTCTATAAATAACATGGTTCAAAACCCTCTTTGGATAGTAGCAAAAACCTCTTTGATAATAATACACTACACTATTGACCTTTTATGATGTGATATTAACCCTATGTAGATGAAGTAGTGAAATCTGGGGTAGAACTTCATTCTATTTTGGGAAGCCTATACTTGTGTGATCAATACTTGGATCATCATTTGTACTTTATTTGATTGATTTCATTATAGAACACTGAGATTCCATGATTAATACGGTTTTGAAAAACACAAGTGTAATTAGAGTGTCATTATTAGGGTAGGATGGATGTGACCTCAACAACCCATGTATTAAATATTGCCTACATACCAATACCTTGAAAGGGGATCAAACCCAATGTAGTTCTCCTAATCTAAGTGCTAGAGCAAGCGAGAGTGATGCTAGTATACTTGAGTATGAATATCAATTTGAATGATTTGAGTGTGATTTGAGACTATAAATATGAGCAAAACTAAGCTTTGGGATACTATAGATGGATGTATGTAGAAATAGGGGTAAATATGGGTTGATAACCTTAATTTTCACAACTATTTCTGAGCTTGTTCATGAGAATTTCCATCTAAGGGATAAATAAATGAGAGTGGTATTTATATGAAGGTTTTCAATGTGTGTATGAGTGAAAATAAGAATTGTATCTCTCTTAAAATGAATTTATGTATCTACAAAAATATTTCTATAATTATTAGTTTTCAAACTAGTTGTGTTGTGGGTGAAACTACTAACCATAAACTATACTGAATAGCTTCAAAACTAAAAACCTATTATTTTTGGTCTTCCTTTCAAAATAAATACATCAAAAATAATAGATAAAAATATCCACCATGAATTTCCAAGAATAAGAACTATAATGTATTCATAATTCATAAAATTTCATTACAATGCATTACATTTATTTTTTAATTATTGCTTACATACAAAAAACTAGAGGAGAGTTACATGAATATATAAAAAATAAGTGGAGCGTGCATCAAGCCATATCCACCTAAAAGGTGAGGTGGGTGACGAATCATAACCCACTTAAATAAGTGAGTTGGGTGACAACTCATGTTCCACCTTAAAAGCTTACAATAAGAAACTCCACCAAGAATGTGCACAATAGTTAATCCCATTAATTACAACTCAAAGGGTCCTAAGTGGGGTAATGAATTCATCCCATATATGAATATTTTTCTTATTCCCCACTTTACACAAGATCCAAAGGTTCCTTCACATGGAGGTCAATTCGGAATAGTGTTCTTGTTCCTCACTTTGCACAAGATTCAAAAGGTGAGGAATCTCCCTTATGACTTTAGAAAAAATTCAATAAATCAACCCCCACTATAAATTCATCTCATGTAGGAATATTTTTATTATCCTAAATAAGGATCTAGCAATATTACAATACAAATATCCCACAAGATAATAAATTAAATCTAACTACAAGACAAACAAGATCCATCTATAGGACAAAAAAGATATCAAACTAGAGGACAATAGAGATAATATTGGAATAATACTCAACATTCCCCCATTTTATTCAAATAGGATAAAATTATATCTTCTACTTAAGAAATCTATGAAACTTCTTCAACAATCCCTTGGTGAAAATATCAATAGGCATCAAATCTTGAATATTGTACTTGTTTAGCATGTCCTTAGAATACTTGGATTTAAAAATCAATACTTCCTCTTTATTTTTATTTAGTTTCATTCTAATAAATTAATTCTTGATTCCAAGATCATCCATATCCAATTCTAATTTCATATCTTCTTTGAATCTATTCAACATCTACATTGAGACACACATATAAAACATTACAATTCAATGCTTGTATGTAAATATTTGGTTAATTTTGAATTCTTACAAACCCTTTATTTAATAACCAAATATAAAATCTTGAGAAACCATCTCTTGGATCTTGCTTTAGTCGATAAAGATCCTTCTTCAACTTATATACCCAAAATTCTTTACCTTTTACCTCAAAACATTGTGGTTGTCCCACATATAATGAATACAATTTTTAAATCCATATCAAATGGAATATTAATTGAGTTCATTTCACCATTACTTTTAATTGAATCCATCTCTACTTTCATAGCATCAACCCATTCTTTCTTTTGGCTAGATTTTATATCACTTCTAGATTCACTAGTCACATATGATAATGCAACCATAATATTTTCACGATAAGAATCATAAAAAAAACATTACCATTTTGATTTTGAATCCTTTTATTCATCCTCTCATAATTTTGATTCAAAATTTGATTGGTTGGATGAGGATTCAACAAATACTTGTTCTTGTTTGGTGTTGATGTAGATGGATGACTAGTCACTTTCAAAGAGATAATATTATTTCGTATTGAAATAGAAAATTATGCAAGAATTTTTAACCCATAAAAATAAAATTCTATAGGATTCCCCCCTTCACTTATGACTTATATATCTACACGATCAAAATCAACATACATCTCATTTAAAAAATATATATAATCCCTAAAAACAATTTTGGATTTACTAGTAGGATTATATCACCCTTACCTTTGATTGTGGTTATTTTCATGTAGACATTAAATTTAAAATGGATGGAATTTTCATCTTCAAATTTCACTTATATTTTGAAGGAGTCATCTAACTTGGTGAAATCATATTTGTGACTTGTCACCTAATTTGAGCAACCTGAATCAAGAGACAACAAATTATTTATTCCTCTATTCCCATAAAATATGTGATACAATAATATGATACCTATATTAAATCAATTTTTTTAGCTTAAAAATAATTATCTTTTTTTTTTTTTATTGGCTTGATTTTTAGCTACCAGTATCCTACAATCTTTAATCATATTCCCTACATTTTTGTAATAATGAAAATTAAAATATTTTTTGCTCTTAATTGTGAAGTTAGCTTCATATTTCTAATTTAAATTTTAGTTTTATAAAATCCCTTGATTCTGATTTTTATTTCTATATATTGACTTTGAAACCCTTGCATTGGTTTCAAGTGCTTGTTCTAGACCATGTTCTAGATCTCTTGCATATATTATCATCTTGTCTTAATGAGATAAAAGAGAACCTACTAACCCATCAACACTTATAATGTTCATGTATTTACACTATTAAAGAGGGATCAAAATATTCATCCATTTATGAGATAAATATCTGAAAATATTTCTTACTATAACACTATCTTGTATAGTGTCCTCATAAACCATCATTTTATGAACTAAATCATTTACCCTTATGAAATAATATCCAACTCCTTCAGAATATGACATTTTCCAATTCATAAAATTAATTTTAAGGAGTTGGATTTTTTATTATCTTATCTTAATATTGATTTGATATAAGTCTCCAAGGTATTCTTACATCATGTAATTCTTGGATAAATGTTTGGGTTTATAACACTTTAAATATTGAAGAAAGCTTGTGCATCTCCCTTTTCTTCATCCCTTTTTTAATATTTTTTGATATTGTGTCAAGATATTACAATGTTTATTTGGTGTATACTCATGGAAAAAATTATCACAAATTAATTTCCATACAATAATTCTCTTCAATTTATATCTCCAATACTCAATGTTGTTGCCTTTGAAAACTAGAATATTCATAGAAGCAGAACTTGTTGAAGATATTGCTTCTTCTGATAATAGATTGAATAAACATTATAATAATTGATTGGAAATTTATATAATACAAAATTAAGGTTTTTAATGTGTGAATGAGTGAAAATCATAATTGTGTCTCTCTCAAAATGAATCTATGTATCAATAAAAATAGTCCCAATATTGCTAGTTGTCAAACTAGTTATGTTACAGGTGAAATTGTTAACCATAAACTATATTGAATAGATTAAAAATTAAAAACTTATTATTTATTGTATTCCTTTGTGAATACATACATAAAAAATAAGAGATGAAAATATTCACCGCAATTTTCTAAGAAGAATAACTAGAATGGATTCATAATTTAGAAAATTGCATACAATGCATTACATTTGTTTTGCAATTATTGCTTACATACAAAGAATTAGAGGAGAGTTACATATATAAATAGATAATAATTAGAGTGTTAGCCAAGCCATATCCACCTAAAATTTGATGTGGGTGACAACTTATAACCTGCTTAAACAAGTGAATTGGGTGACAACTCATGTTTCACCTAAAAGCTTGCAATATTAAACTCCACCAAGAATGTGCACAATAGCTAATCCCACTAAGTGAAACTAAAAGGGTCAAAAGTGGGGTAATTAATTTATCCCATATATTAATATTTTTCTTGTTCCCCACTTTCCATAATAGTCGAGGGTTTCTCCACGTGGGTGTCAATTAGGAATAGTGTTCTTATTCCCCACTTTGCGCAACAGTCAAAAAGTGAAGAATATCCCTTATGACTTTATAAAAACTTAAATAAAGTATCCCACACTAGAAATTTATCTCATATAGGAATATTTTATTAGAATAAATAAGGATCCAACAATATTTCAAGAAAGAGATCTCACAAGATAATAAAATAAATCCAACTACAAGACAAACAAGATCCATCTAGAGGACAAATAAGATATCCAACTGGAGGACAAAGGAGATAATATGCACCTTAAAATTAATAATAAAATTATAATATTGGTATCATACTCAACATTATATAGTGGTCTAATGCTTTTCAAGACATGAAATGAGTCTAGGACAACCCTAGGATGCTTCAAGGAGTGTAAATATATCCTTAATGGGAAAAAGAAGTTAAAGGTCAATATCACTACCCCCTTTGCCAATAATGCACTATGCTATAGACCAAATGGGTTGCACTATTCTCTTGGTGGTTGACATGCATGAAAAATGATCTGGGATGCCTAGGTGATGGCTTAATGTGGATTTTGGTATATCCAAACATGGGTTAGATGCACATAAAAGATGGAAAGGGATCAAATGGGCCTTAAAATAGGTCTAAAGCAAAGAAATGGATGTGGTGGTCTCAAGTTATAATCATTACATTTAATGATATTTTATATGACTACATTTACCCCCATCTATTTATTATATAATTGCAGTAAAGTACAATGACTAGAATAAAGGAAGGAGAAACATGCCTGGACATACCTATGAGGTGAAGCTCATGAACATGGGTCTGAGTTTGTGAACTATGTCCCATTATGTGTCCTACCAATTAAACATATATAAATCAACCCTTAATTAAGAAATATCAAAATCAAATATAAGACTAAGTAAAAATATGTGAGAGAGGAAAGGATCAAACACACGTCACTAGGTACATGAAACAATTCAAAAACTAGGTGACATCTTTTGTATGCATGCATATGGTGATCAAATAGTGAATATATTGGACTAGGTTGATGGCTTGCCTAGTCCTCATGTGTGGGCAGCTCAATAACGCATGTTGACTTTGACTCCATCATTTCCCACTCCTTTTTAGTGGATCATAATCTATGAATAACTTGGATTAGACTAATGAGTTGTCTAACCCTCTTATGTAGGTGGCTCAAGAATTAAAGTAGGTTATGACTCCATCATTACCTACCCATGTGTAGTATATGAATCTAAAACTAAAACTATGTAAGATTGCTCTAGGCCACATGAAAACTAGGAAATGTGAAATGGCTTTGGGGCCACTCAAAAATGTGTAACAACTCTGGGCAACTTGGGAATGTAAAATGGCTCTAGGTCACTTGGGAATGTGAACCATTGCAAACAAAATGAGGCATCAAAAAGGAGTAATTTTAGTGAAACCTAGTACATATGGTGTTTGGAGTATGCAACATGGAGAATGACAGGTGGTTATCATTCCATCTAATTAAACAAGTGCAAAACTAAGCATATGTAAAATAATGTACCACACACATTACCCTCAGTTCTAATATCTATGAAAAGAGAAAGGAAGGTTGGCTTAGAGCCACATGGAAGGACATGTTTGAATGTCCACATACACAATCAAGAAGCACACAAAGGGACATTATCACATGTCTAAAGTATACACACAATGAAAGAATTTATCTTAGAGTCATATAACAATAGCATATTAAAATTCCTACAAGTAGATGTAGAAGCAAAGAGACAATCAAATCTAAACTAGTAAAGTTAGAAATGAAATATTGCATAATCATGTGGTACAAATCCATATAAGATCAAAGATGTATATAAGCTAAGTCCATAGTAGTAGTAGTTTGAAAAAAATATGTGTGGTATAGGATGATCAATATCAAGTTATAATCAATGTTAAATCTATGATATGGAGTATAGAAAGATAAACCTGGTAAATTGGAAGTTGTGTGTATGATGTCCTCAATAGGCTAATATATCAATGTTGAATCTATATATATTTGTATGTTTCCCCAAAGGGTGAATAATATCAAATATGGATTTGTTTAAATGAATGTAGTCTTATATTAATCTATGAACACTCAAAGGGAACAAGTAAATCATGTATGTATGATAAAACTGACTACACTAACATAGATAACATATGTAGTACCTATAAAATAGAAGGAATGTAAACATGAAAATGTATACAATCTGAAGTTTGTATTTTATGAGAAATATTTGAATGTTTTTTTAATTTATGAAAATATTATATTTTTTAATGTTTTATTTTTTATAAACTATATACAAGTAACATGAAAACAAAACTATGCACAAGTAATAGGGGAACATACTATACAATATATTATAGGATTGATGGTAATAATATGTCTAATGCAGTAAATGATCATGGAAACTAATTAGATGGAGGGTGATGGTGAAATTAGTTTCTATGATGGAGAAGATGATGGGCTAGGGTTCAGAAGCGACGATAGTATGAGCAATAGTGATAGGTGTCAAGGTGGTAGGAACCATGCTGATAGTGATGGATTTAAATAAATTTATTTTGGGAAGGCTTTAGTTTAGATTGATCCTATTAGAACAACCTTATCAACCTTTCATAAGCATGGTCAGGATGGGGTTGGTAGGCAATAATTATATGTGAATGTTTCATCAGGGTTGAGGTTAGGGAAAGATACAACAATCTTAAATAAGTGATATAAGGTCCTTGAAGAATGCCAAAATATATTAAATCCCTTTCATTCATGTGGGAATCTCTAAAAATTCACTATCATTTGAGATCAACTTAACCTTAATCCTTAGCTAGTTATGAGAGACCAACTTCTTGCATTCGAGTCTCCATGGTGGAGGCATAAGCTACAGATTGTGTGAATGGGAGTGTGGAGAAAGGAGCCCATAAGAAGAAAATGGTGGATATGACTAGGGATGTTCCTCTAGTTTTTTCAAATGATCAACATATTATTAAGATTTTAGATTAATATATTACTACCATTGGATTGGAAACTAAATATAAAACCCTAATTAGCAGATGCATTAGAAAAAACTTCATGGGAGGATATATTAGGTTGGATTAAATGTGCCTAGCCTTTGTTGGCATAAGTTTCCTTAACTATGCTCCCCAATGGTTTTTCCATGTTTATTTTTCATTCTAGAAAGGAAAGGGAATATGTCTAGAAGAATGGTTCTTGGTTTATTATGAAGCTAGGGATGTTTATAGGCCCTTGGATGCCTTTTTCAATACAAATTATATGGTAATTTTGAATTCTCCAGTCTGGGTTAGACTTTATAATCTTCCATTGAATTTTCATGACCTGGGATGCTACAATGACCAGTAAATAAAATTGGTGTGATTTTTAAAACTAATCAAAGTTTGAAGGATAATCTATGGTCTATGAGGGTTTATGTTTTGTTGGATTTCTCTAAATCACTTCATCATTTCATTAAGATCTCTTCCTCTTATGTAATATGCACTTAGTTTATCAAATTTTTAAGGGTTGCCTTTCTAGTGTTTCAAATGTAATCAGGTTGGACACAAAATTGTAGTTTTCAACTTAAAATTGTTTGAAAGGCACTTATCCATCATTTTTGAAAAATTGGGTTTGAAATATTGACTAGCCAAACCATTATTTGGTGAATATCTTGCATTTTCCTTTGGTTCCTTATTTAATAGACATGATTTCTCCCTTGACTATTTCAGAGGGAGATAAAGTCTTATCTCCTAAGAGTGAGGGAAGATAAGTGGAACATGTTTTAGGAATCACTTTAGAGTAGCCTTCTCTTAGGAAGATGGGTGATGGGGTTTGTTAGAATTTGAAAGGTGTGCTTCCTTAATTTCAAGTTCTTCTATAGGTAGAGGAATGTTTGTAGTCAAAAGATCAAGAAGATGGTGGATTTCATCTAAGAAATAAGAATAAGAGGTTCTTATCTCTAATAATATCTTTTCTATAGCTTAACATCCTTGCCTTAAATCCAAACTTGAATTTGGAAAAAAGTGTAAAAGAGGTACAAAAATTGAATCAAAAATGTTGTAGTTAGATGATTTGAATTCCATCGATAGAGACACTTATTTGACTATGGAAGCATTGCTTTCTAGTAGAGGAATGTGCACCCTTGTGATAAAAGGATGATCTTGTGATTTTTAGATAGGAAGATTGTGAGTTTATTAGGTCATTAGATCCATTTCTTAGATTTTGGTTTATGGATTGAGTTGTCTTCTTTTTTTGGTGAGGATCTTTTAGTAGTTCTAGTTTTTTATTTTTCCTAGTTTGTTGCATTATCTTTAGTCTTGGCTGTATCCATTTTGGTATTTTGAATTTTATTTCATTTTGGGGGATGGGCCCCTATTTTTCCCCATACCTAGTTAGATCTCTGGTCAAAAAATGATATTTATAAAAAAAGGGGGGGCAACATACTAATCAATGAGTCTTTAAAGAGACCCACCTATCAATGTGACCTATATCAATCAAAAGAAGAGTGACCGCACATGACTTGTGAGGAAGTATCTAAGATCTAAGAACTAGATGTAATAAATAATCTATAATTGAAGATGACTACAAAGTGTGGCTATGAATATGTTAAGTTTACTAAATTGGCCTGTGAACTATGGGGCTCTTAGGGATCCATCTAATGGAAGAAGTTATAAATAGTGTGGATACTCTATGTAAAGTGTTGTAGGGACTCAATAACACTGATCTAGATGTGATTAGGGTGACATAAGATATATATAATCCATAAAATGTCTCTAACATAGGGGTATCTCTAATAAATGTCCCTGTGGGAGAGTTTGTATATGTGGTAATTTTGAAAAACTAGACTTCACCTGCAATGGTGTCTCAAGAGATATCTAAGGTGTGGTAATGGATGGAATTTTTATTAGTGACCATTGTGTATTCATATGTGGATTGAGAAAAGGATACTCATATGGGAGGCCCTCAATAGTAATGACTTATTTAGCATGTATATACTTAAGATATATGTGTATGTTGGAGTCCTAGGATGGCTCAAAGTTGTTGTATCCAAGGCCTACCAAATAACTTATTAAATTTTATGTAACTAGGTACAACTATGAATTTGGTGGCCACATGTGTAGGACCTATTGGACTAATCACCAACATCGCCCTCACGGATTTGTGACATGGACTAACAACCTCCCATGAGTACTTATCTAGGTTTGTATTGGATGTTAACAAGGCAATCTTTTGGTGCAACAACAAACATTCCTTTTTAACAATTGGTATCAGAGCCGTGGTCATGGGTTCAAATCCCCTTCGGTAATGCTAAGGGGGGGATTGTTGGACTAATCACCAGTGTCCCCCTTAGGGATTTGTGACATGGACTAATAGCCTCCCGTGAGTACTTATCTAGGTTTGTATCGGATGTTAACAGGTCAATCTTTTGGCGTAATGGAAAACATTCCTTTCTAACAGGACCAACTTGTAATAGAAGTAAGATCTCCTTGATGGAGCTCTAGACATGGCCACTAAATCCACAAATAATTATATATATGGGAGAAATATTTGATATGAATAGTCCAAGCAATGTAGAAGTGTCATAGTGCACATATTAATGTTTAACCAATTATCAACCATGAAAATTTGAATAAGATGATGATTAATGTAATCTCATATCAATAGTGCATATAAATCTAAGTCATTGTCAATGATCTCCTATTCCAACAAAGTGATAAGATGCCTAACTATAACTATAGTATGATACACACCAATGATCTTATGTAGAGGGTGTGTGTCCATTGTATCAGTATGATACAATGTTAGTGGTGGATGTACTTGATAAGTATAATGAACACCTGAAGTGTATGTTATCTCATTAGCTACATGTTTTTTAAATGGATCATAAAATATGTTCATTGTTTTTTATTTATTTGGTTGTGCTTTGGGTGCTTCTGTAGGAGTTCTCACATCAACGATATTAGCCTCTATCAAATCTTGAATCTTATGTCATAAGTTGATGAATCTATTCATAGTATGGGTAGGGGCTTGTGATAATTTTAAAATGCATTATAATCATAATTATTTATAATATTATTAGTCGTATCAACATCTTATGATATTGCATTCCAAAATTCACTGGAGAATGTGAGCTAGAAATTTAGGAAGATTCATAAAAGGTCTCCTTGGAGGAGTTTATAAAACTAGATGAGGAACTGGATTTGAGGTTGCATTGAATATTGTCATTTACTCATTATTTTTTTCATTGGGTATAACCTTATATGGGAGTTTATTTAAACTCTTATTAATGGAAATTGATTTGGTTGTGTACTTTAACATGCCCATGGAGAGATTTTTGAGTTCACATTCCTTACCTATATGGCATAAATTTATAAATGATGGAAACCTTTTAAATAATATAGATTCATGTAATGATAGTAATAAAATTTTCTAAAATATGTCCTCTTGTTCTCTATCTTCCATGGGTCTAGTCATCATTTCTAATATGGTTTTAAAGTGCAAGACATATTCAACTATTGGATTATTAGATTTTTGCTTTAGCTAAGTAACTTGAGAATTGGAAACTTTATCACTAATGTTGATAAAAAAGCATGCCAAAAACATATATGTGAGTGGATTAAATGTTATAATGGATTGATTAGCGAGATCATATAACCACTGTAATGCATATTCATTTAAACTACAACGGAACAACTTAGTCAGGATCCAATCATTAGACATGCAATCTAAACATGATACATAAAAAGTGTGTATATGATGCTCTAGGTCACCCTTACTATCATACCTAATAATCTTGGGTGCCACATATCTAGATGGTAAAGGAGTTGTTGCTATGTATTATGCCAATGGTGTATATAGGAGAACATGAGAGTCCAAGGCACGAGATGATCTAGTAGCATCCTATTCAGGATATAACACCCTCACATATAGAGAATGAACCTATTGCCTAAGGTATTGTACATTTGGAGAGGAGGGATGTGTACTGATCATAGTAAGTGTTTCCACTAGTGAGATTTGGCATGTTATAGTAGGTTGTTATATAATATGAGTTGCACCCAAGTAGGTGTAACAATATTAACATCTATGGGGTTAGAGGATTGACCAGTAGTCAACTTCAAAAGCTCTTATTGAATAATATGAAAAAGGTCATCTTGCATATCTAAATTTTTAAAAATGAAAATTTGTAATTATCTCTTATCGATCTCATCAAATTGGTTATCAAATTCTACCATTATAGGTTAAAAAGTAGAAAAAAAAGTTGTATATTTTGAACCTTTAAAGAAATTAAATATATGAAAGATTACAAAAATAAAATAATGAATAAGATATATTAGTTTGATATTAATTATTGAACACATAAAATAGAAGGATACAAAACCTAAGATCATCTAATGCTAGGGTTTGGACATAATTCGAAGTAAGTTGGGGTTCCTAAATGATTTAACTATCTTGGAAATTAATGTAAAACACTAAGTAGATAAAAGAGTTGAGTATATAAATTAGGAATTAAAATACTATAGTATCAACAACCAATTATTTTACAATAACTATTTTTTTGCTTATCATATAAATAGTAATGAATTTAAAAGGGTGTAATTAACTGGAAAATATGACTGGAACAAACAAATGACAAGATAGAAAGTGATACAAAAGTAGGGTGGAGTGTCATTAGTAGATAACATGTGAGAAAACCCTCTTCAGACAGTAGTGTGACCCTCTATGATAATATTGCACTACATTATTGACCTTTTATGTTGCGTTATTGAACCTGTGTAGATGTAGTGAAATTTAGGGTAGACCTTTATTCTATTATGGGAAATTTGTACCTATGTTGTCAAGACTTGTATCATCTTTTGTACTTCATTTTAACTAATTTCACTATGTAAACTTAATATTTCATGCTTATTAGGGTTTTGAAAAATATAAGTATATGAAGAGTGGTATTATTAGGGTAGGTTGGACATGGCCTCAATATCCCATGTGTTGAGCATTTCTTATAGATCAATATATCGAAAGGGGATGAAGCCTGATGTAGTTATCCCATTCTAAGTGATGGCGCAAGTGAGATTGATGCTATTATGATTATGTATGAATGCCAATTTAAATGCTTTGAGTGTGAATTGAAAATATAAATCTAAGTAAAACTAAGCTTTGGGATACTATATATGGATGTATGTAGATATAGGGATAAAAAAAAATGAATAACCTTACTTTACATAACTATTTTTGAGCTTGTTCATGAGAATTGCCATATAAGGAATAAATGAATGAGAGTGGTGTCTATATAGTGTTCTGATGGATGGTGAGACATGAAATGGGTCTAGGATAACTCTAAGATGCTTTAAGGAGTGAAAATATATCTATTAGGGGTGAAATAATCTAAAGGTCAATATCATTGCCCCTTTGCCAATAACACACTGCACTATATACCAAAGGGACCATGCTATTGTCCAAGTGGCTGGAATTCATGAAAAAAGATATAAGATATCTACATGATGGTTTAATTTATATTTTGGTTTATATAGGAATAAGCTAGACATGCATAGAAGAAAGAAAAGGAGCCAAAAAGGACCTAATATAGGTCTAGAGCTAAGCTAAGGATAGGGTGGTCTCAAGTGAGACTCATTTCATTAAATTACATTTAGATGAGTACATCCATATTCAAATTTCATAGTTTTTAATTTTGGTCATGATGATAATATGCATGATGATTTACCCTCCAACAATGAAAAACCTTTCATGGAAACATCGATCGATGAAAGTAACAATGAATAAAACAATATGGGAACATCGTTCAATGAAGAAACTACTAATGAAGATAAAATATTGAAACACCCAATCAATTTTGGCCAATTTAATAAATTACATAAAAGCCATAAGATGAAATCAAAGATATATATATATATATAAAGGCATAAAAATATGAACATAACAAAATATCTTGGGTCAATGTCATATATACATACAATTCCAAACATATGTACATCAAGCAATATAGACATACAAAAAAATGTCATAAGACATGATCCTAATCATCAAAATACATCACTATCTTTTCCTTGCTTATGAAGGCTCTCCCTCAGATGCATTACACACAAAGGGAGGTATATGAGATGAATGACTATGGGTCCTTTTCTACTCCAAACTCACCCTTAGCTTAACTTATTCACATATAAATATTGTAAAAACATTACATATTATAAAAATATATATTTAAGGGAAAGTGAAACTAATATACAAATAAATTCTAGCGTAGATAAGATAAATCACACTAGACCTTTTGCTTGTTGGTACATTCAAAAAATCATAGTCATGACCGATATGCATCCAATAGACCTAACTAAGGGGTTAATTTCCACAAAAATATCACTAGAGAGGGTTCTAAAGCCTCAATTCAATTAATATCATTTGATAATTATAGTCAATTCCTATGTTTTCTTATTCACAAGTAAATGACAAAGTAATGTAAAATCTAACCTAGTGTTCACTAAAGCATGTGGTATAACATGGGGGTAATAAACATAAATTTAAACTAACCTAGAATAATTGTAATTAAGTTAATATAGATATAACCCTAATTCATAGAGAGAGAAATACATTTAAAAACCATTACTTATGCTACTTCTATCTATAAAAATAGAGGAGTAGGAGTTAGACATACTTACCTTGAAGATGAACCTATTGAGACTTGATCTCTACCTTAGACAATGATGTTTTTTAAGAGTTTATTGTGGTTTGTAAGGATAGATAAGATAGGCTAGTTCTAGGATTTGTTACTTATCCTAAACATCCAAGACTTTTTTATAAGACAAGATTATTCTCTCCAAGTGTAAACCCTAAGTAATGACTCCTCAAGTAGGATGGTGGACGAGTAGATTATAAAGAATAAAAATTGAATGATTAACCCTTATTTATCTCTAAAATGGTGAAAATGATGTGTTTATATAATCATATCTAACCCTAAGCTCTTTTGATGTTTCAGTTGATAGGGTCAGCTCAATCAACCATGTATCTTTAAATTAATAAAAAAATTACGTCCTAAACTGGGTTAGTCAAGTCCAATCTAATCTTATAACAAGCTCATATATTTTAGGTATAAGATTGGCCTAGGTAGACTTTGTTCGATAAAACTCATAAAGAGGTTTGAGCCTAGGTAAGGGCTATTTGAGGTAGTGAATTGTTTGGAGGAGTGTGTAAGAGAGGTGTCAAAGATTAGAGAAATCTATATGAAAGGTTTATGTTGGTTTTAAGTGGTGGATAGGGACAATAATCTTTCAAAGTACCAATTATTTTCCCACCTCTTTCCTAGTGCACCATTTAAGGTGTGCAATCAAAGAGAGTGAGACGCGATAGGTTCTTGTAATAGAAAAAGCATAAATAATTCATAAAGTTTGAAAATATTATGTATACATATGCCCCACTAGAATCTCATCATGTGTCACATAGGTGGAACATGGGATGGTGCTTTGGGAAAAGAACATAACAACACACAATGCTGAGCTAAATAAATTGTAGTATTTTTAAAGCATAAAATAATTGAAAATAATTGGATGAAAATGAAATAACTAAAATAAAAGTAATATATGCATACCTTGACTTACCTTTATCTTTGAATGGTTGTCTATTTTGTTTGTATTTTTTATCATGGAGGGTGTAGAGACTACTTTAGATAACCCCAAGGATACTAAACTAAAGATCAAAAACAAATAAATGCAGAAAATACAAGATAACTGAAATGTGTAGGCATGATGTACTTGGAAATTTGGTAAGATAGGGTGATAAATGATAAGTTAGGACCAAATTACCAAGTCAAAATTTAGACTAAATCTGATAACCAAAAATCCAATGCTACTAAATGACTGAAAAACTCAAACAAGTATACCTTAATTAAGAAAGGTAAAAACCTAGATCTAACTAAGGACACAAGAAAAATGAAAATCTAAAATCAATGTGAAATAAGTAACCATCCTTAATTAAACAAAAATGGACAAGAAATGGTAAAACAACATTGATGAATGAGGAGTAACCATCCTTACTCAATCATCAATGGAAAAAGAACATGAAAAGGGAAAAAATATTAGTGAGTAAAAAGTAACAACCAACCTCACTCAACAATGGAAAAAGATACATAAATAAAAAAAACAACATTGATGAGTCAGAAGGAACAATCCAAACTCATTCACAATGGAAAAAGTACAAAAATATAGAAACATACATGGTTGTCTAAAAAAGGGGATGATAACAAAAAAATTTCAAGTGAAAGTAAGGCAATTCTAGAAATGTAATGTAATAGTATAAATAAAATAATCCATAGTGACTCAAGCATACTATTCTATCTTGAAATATAGATAAAACTAAAACAAAATAGTGTTAGCATCTTCTAAGATATGAAGAAGAGAGACTATAGAAGTGGGAAAATAGATTTGGAATCAAACTTACCCATCAAGGAGGGAAATGAAATGGGTTGTGGGGGAAATAAAGGAAAAATCAAGGTAGATAAGCTCTTATCTAAGTCAAGAGACTAAAATTAGATTTGTCAAAATGAGAGGACTTTTAATATTAAGGACTATGAAGAACTTATTCTAACCACACACATATTGGTTTATCAAATGAAGTGTGAATAACATCATATGAAGGTTATATGCATGAAAAGTAAAATGGAACTACCTTCCCGCAATGTGTTCCCCATTTCTCAAGACCCCTTAGAGAGTCAGTGGTTTACTATGAAGATTGGGTACTTTATGAGAAAGTAGGCATCACTATAGATTTTTTAATTCTATTATCTCAATCGATTGGCCTACTACTAATGGAATTGTCCAAGATCCAACTAATAGAATCAAACACATGAATTGAAAATGTAAAGGAAATAGAAGAAGAACTCTATTATTGACATTGAAATCAAAATAGAGCAGAATTATAATAATATTGCATTCACAACTCATTAAAAAATAGCTTAGATGAGAGTTGTATTTATAGGTACAATGGGGGCATAAAGCCAAGACATTCGGTAATGTGAACGCAAGACTTTTTCCAAATGGTTTATGTGTTCCATATGTCAATATTGGTGGGTAAGGGTATCTTTACCCACCAATTTAACTATAATGTTCCCATGTGCATGTGCACCTTAATTACCTCATTTATGACACCTAAGTGACCTCAAAATAACACCTATGCAAGCTAAATACATGTCTAGGAATAATCCATAATAATAAATACAAGGAAAATAATATCCTACACTAACACCCCCCTTAAGAGGTGGGAAAAAAAAATTGGGTCCTGAAAACATGGCCTGATGAGGTACCTAGGTACAATGAAAATATCACAAAGTGGAGGAAAAAGAGAACTTGTAGGAAAAAACTCCCCCTAAAAGGAGAGAAAAGAAGAAGAGGACTGGAAGGCCCCCCTGAAGATGATGTTGATGTAGCCTGTACCCTAAAAAGTGCATGTAAGTGAATATACTTACTCTCAGTGAAGGGTTTGGTGAAGATATCAACTATCTACTCTATAGTCTAGCAAAATTTGAGATCAATGACCTATCCATAAATGAGCTCCTAAATTAAGTTCATATGAATCTCGATGTGCTTGGTCCATTGATTTTGGAATGGATTCATATAGATCTAGATGGTACTTTGGTTATCACAAAATATGATTATGGGTCACTTAAATTGTATACCAAACTTAGCAAGAATCCCTTAAAGCCAAATAAATTTAGTAGCAACATTGATAGACCATCTGTATTCAACCTTAGTAGATGATATAGCAATAGCATTCTGCTTCTTACTAGACCAACTAATTGGTCTTGAAACAAGTGAGAAACTATATCTTAAAGTGGACTTGCGATGTTGAATATTGCCGGCCTAGTCTAAATTTATGTATCCAATCAAGTCAATATCAATGCCTACTCCAAATTGAATCCTAAAACTATGAGTACCCTAAATGTAGTGGAGAATCTATTTGGCTACTTTTCAATGCATCTCATGCAGTGTCTACATAAACCTAGAGACCATGCCCACTACATATGAAATATCAGATCTAGTGTGAGTCAGATAGATGAAGCTACCAACTAGTTGTTGATACAAGGTAGCATCAACTAATGGAGAAGACATCTCAGCCTCAAGTTTGACTCTATAAATAAAGGGAGTTTGAGGTGGGTTATAAGTATCTATGTGAAACCATGTGAGAAAATCAAGAGCATACTTGGATTGGGCAATGCTAATACCTAGGCCAGATTGTAAAATCTCAATACCAAGGAAGCAATGAAATAAACCCAAGTCAGTCATAGAGAATCTATCATGTAGAGAAGTTTTCACTATTGAAATAGAGGATGAATAACTCCCTATGATCAATATGTCATCCACATATAGAACCAAAATTAAGAGTGAATTATCTTTCTATAAGATGTACACATTCAAATCAAAATTACTTTTAATGAGCCCAATTATGAGAAGAAATGAATCCATCTTGACATACCAAGCCCGAGGGGCCTGTTTGAGGCCATAGATAGATTTTTGAAGTTTACACACTAGGGAAGAATCTTCCACAAAACCTTGTGGTTTTTCCATATATATCTCCTCAAAGTCACCATGAATAAAGGCACTCTTCACATCCATCTGATGAACATCCCAATGATAATCTACAACAATAGAAAGAGTGACTCGAATAGAGTTCATTAACGACTGGAGAAATTATTTTAGTATAGTCTATATCAGAAACATGTGAAAATTCTTTTGCTACTAATCATGATTTGAGCTTATCCACTAACCCATCTATTGTAAATTTTATTCGATAGATACACATGCATCAAATAAGTTTCTTTCCCTTGGGAAGCGGTACTATATCCTAAGTGTGGTTCTTAATTAAGGAACTATACTCTTCATTGATAGTTATATCCCACTTAGAAATTTTAGATTCCTCATGAAATGATTGTGAATAAAAAACACAAGCAATGAAAACATGTGGAACACCATGAAATTGTGAATGAGTCCGTCAGACATCTGATGGATTCCTAACACAATCACCTACACTTTGTAGAGTCTATCTAGTCTAAAGAGGACCTAGAATTAGAGAATTAGGGGGATATTCTTCAGCTTCAAAAATGTGATTATGAATGGAATGAGGTAAATATCTATCACTATCCTCATCATCTGAACTAGAAGAAGAATATTCATCAACAATTATATAATCTAGATGATCTGAATCATCTAAACTATCATCATATCCTAGAGAGTCCAAAAAGGAGGGATAAGTGTCATGTGTCGAGTTTTATGGACCCTATTAAAAGTGTACATTCCTCTAAATTAATAACTCATGTGTGGTAGGATGAAGAAGCTTATATCCCTTAACACTTTTTGCATACCCAACAAATATGCAAGTCCTACTCTGGCATTTCATGGCCTTACATTTCTTCTTAGGAATGCAAGCCATAGTTAGAGATCTAAATACCCTAAAGTGGTTAACTTCAGGTTTTTGATTTCTCAAAGCTTCAAAAGGAGTGATCCCTTTTAATGCTTTATGAGGAACATGATTTTGGATATAGAAATCACAATTAATAACTTCCACCCAATATTGTGGTGTAAGTGATTTGGAGTGTATCATACAGTTTTCCATTTCCTTCAAAGATCTATTATTACATCCTACAACACCATTCTACTGAGGACTATATGGAACTATTCATTGTAGATTAATCTGTTCTAAAGTATAGAATTGTTCAAAGTGATGATTAACATACTCACCACCATTATCAGTGCATAAAATTCTAATGGTTTTCCTTGACTATTTCTCAACAAGAGCCTTGAAATCCTTAAAATGGTCAAAGACCTTAGAATTTTAGTGAATAAAATAAGCCCAAGTATACCTAGATAAGTCATATATGAAGGTAAGCATGTACCTACCCTTGTTGAATGAAGCCTTTGGAAATGGTCTAGAAACATCACTATGAATTAGCTCCAAAATTTTAGTGGCTCTCCATGATTTGCATTTATCATATTTCTCTTGAGGATGTTTACCAAGCATGTAACCTTCACAAACACCATCATAAAAATGAACACAAGGCAACCCTATTACCATATCTTGTTGACTGATTTGTTCCAAGTAGTAATAGATTAGATGGCCAAATCACTCATGCCATAGTTTTCTCACTGAATTAGAATGAATGAGTAATGCAGTAGAAGGGTAATCAAGAGAAAAATTTAAGGTGTACAACCTTGATTGGTGATTTTATTTTCAAATGGCCACTATAGTATTACTATGAAGCTTCTTAATGACAATATAATCTAGATTAAACTCAACTTTCTTGCTTGATCCAATGTGGGTGATTTGATAAACAAATAGGAGATTAGTTGATAGTGATGGAACAAATAAGACATTTTCAAATGTTCCATCATTAACTCCAATAGATCGTCTCCAATAAACTTAAATAGAAGTATCATCACCTATTATAATAGATGGCATATAACATGGCTCTATGGATGAGAACAAGTCTTGTGAAGAAGCCATGTGATGTGAGGCACTAGAATCAATCACCTATGTGGATGGTTGAGATGCTACTACAATAAGGGCCTTTCCCTTACCTTTTCCATTAGTAATTTCTTTTTTCTTAGAATACTCCTATGCTGATGAGGTTGATTTAATTGTATCAAGGATATTGATGTTTTTTTTCTCAAACATCTTTGTTAAATGATCAATCTATTTTTTCATACATTTTTTTTCATCATGCCTAGTTCTCTTACAATAGGCACATATGATCCTCTCTTTCTTGGATTTCCCACCTGAAGAGGAGGACTCATATGATAATTATGTCTTGATATATAATTTTTGACCCTTTCATTGCTCCTGGTCCTTCTTGTTTTGTTTCTTCTCCTTATTTATTGAAGTCTTTGGTTTGTCATGACTCAACAAAGCATGTGATTTGGAGGACTTCAATGTACCCATTTGAATGAGTTTGTCTTTCTCCCTAGTTAATTTTTGGAAAAATCATCTAAGGATTTCATACTCCATATAGGTCCTAGGACATGTTTCAAAGCATGAAAGGTAGATATAAAAATTGAGTAGTCAAGACCTAACTTGGAAATAATAGAGAGGATCAATTGTTCATCCTTTTTCTTTATACCACATAATTTTAATTGTAACCTAAGTGATTAAGTTTGGTGAAAAAGTCTTCTATTGTGTCAAAATTGCCTTGACTCAAACTAATGAGTTCATTTTCTAGCTCATGGCCCCTCATTACATCTTGCTTCCCAAAGAGTTTTTCCAAAGTGTTCCAAATCTCATGTGGTGATTTAGAAATTTTAATGTGAAAGAGTAAGTCAGGAGAAATAGACTAACACAAAATACCATATGCTTCATCACACTTATTATACCACTTAATTTTATCTGCATCAAGTTTCGATTTAGTTTCCATATTCATGGTTATCTTGTGTAAACCTCTACTTCTTATAAAAATTTGCACTTTAGATTTAAAGTTATGATAATTTAATGGAGTGAGAAGTGGAACCAAATTTTGATCTGTGATGCAGTGCAAGTATAAACTAAATGAGCAAGAGAGAGGTCAAGGCACTCAACAACCCCCCTAAAACTATCAAAAATAACCCCCCAAATTATAAAGGTTTGGCACTTTATATTTTAGTGCATATACAATCAACACTTTAATGCACATACAATTGGTAATTTATGTTTTAGTGTTTATACAATCAGTACTTTAGTACATATACAATGGGCACCAATTTTTTTCCACAATAAAGTCCATCAAATCTTAAGATATCATGCAGGGCCAAAGATAGTCATAAACATGAGTATAGAGTTGATTCTTAAGGCTTCAACTCATGTACTAAGGATAGATGATGCATACATTAAAAATAAGATACTACACAGTAGATCTACACTCAGATACAATGAATTTTAGGTACAGATCCACACAATCAACCAGAAATATATAGTCGATATTGTCAAATTGCATGATTTAGTGTAGTATTCACCATCGTGCAATACATACAATAACAAGATGACTATCTAAGGTTATTGAATACATAGTACAATGTAGTATTTAATATCATACAATACACATATAAACAAAGTTGCTAGCATAGAAATGAGTGAATCTTTGCATTAAAGGCACAAACAACAATGCACACTCATAAAAAATGGATGTCAGACTCAGCTAAAAATGCATCCAAAAATGAGCAATATGTGCAATGATTACATAAATGATAGTGAAATATCACAAAAAATGGATGTCGATCTCAACCAAAAAAACATTCATGAGGTGAACAAGAGTGTTAAATTATAAGTTAAGCAAAGGAGAGGAGAAATTTTGTTTTGCTTGTAAGGGGATTTGACTGCCTACCAAAATCGGACCTCGCCCTTCATAAAATAAAAGGAATATTATAAAACAATAAAAAAAATACTTAAAATATGATTTTACATAATAATATTGTTTTAATAAAAACAATTAAAAAAAACTCCTTAAAACTTCATCATCAAAAATGTAATTTTTGCAATTTTTTGAATATTATCACAATTAGTAAAACTGTGATAATTTTCACAATTATTAACAAAATTATGAATCTAAAAATGATATAAAAATAGGAAAAAAATTAACATAGAACCCATAATTTTTTTTGGGTGATTATTTACTATTTAATCAAAATTGGAAAAATACCAATCATTTTTCTTAGAAAAAATGGATTTACAAAACAACTTGTAAATCTTGCCTCCTTATCAAAAAATGATTTTGTCTATTATCCAACCAAATTGATTCCTCCTTTTAGATATATAAAAGGTTATTTATATGTCTAATAAAATGCAAATAATTACAAATATTGATCAAGTTCACCAATTAGAGAAGAAATGACTGTAGATGATACACACAGATCTATAAGTTTCTTCTTTATAATCTTGGTTAGAATACAAATTCAAAAAAATACTCAATATTTCAAAAAATTAACAAAGAAATAGTGTTTGTCTCTAGAAAATATATCTGATACTATGACAAAATTTTCCAAGATCCAAGTGGTAGAATTGAACACATGAACTACAAATGCAAAGCAAATAGAAGTAGAACTCCATTGTTGAGACTGAAATCAAAATAGAGTAGAATTATAATAAT
Source organism: Torreya grandis (assembly GCA_037957365.1). Taxonomy (NCBI): domain Eukaryota; kingdom Viridiplantae; phylum Streptophyta; class Pinopsida; order Cupressales; family Taxaceae; genus Torreya; species Torreya grandis. The sequence continues at coordinate 1,699,856 of JARHVA010003248.1, forward strand.
ATTGCACTCATAACTCATTAAAAAAGAGATAATATGAGAGGCGTATTTATAGGTAAAATGGAGGTATAGAGGCAAGACATTTGGCAATGTGAACACAAGACTTTTGCCAAATAATTTGTGTGCTCCATATGTCAATATTGGTGGGTAAGGCTATCTTTACCCACCAATTTGACAAAAAATTTCCCATGTGCATGTGCACCTTAATTACCTCATTTATGAAACATAAGGGAAATTAAAATAACACCTAATCAAGATAAATACAATGTATTAATAATCCATAATAATAAATATAAGGAAAATAATATCCTACACTAACAACTACACCATAATGGACCTTAGCTCTATGATACAACCAATTATGGTATTTGAACTTTGATTTGAGATAAGAGATGTGTTATAAATCATTTTCTTGGTGTGATGTTGACTTTTATTTTTATGTCATCTATTTATCATTATCTTTTATTTTAAATTATTTGTCTTTTGAGTTTTGATGGATTTTGTTATTCCTCGATTTAGATTCAGAAAACTAAACATGGCTGCTAAAAATGATTCTCATTTAAAAATTATGTACTTAGTTTCTAAGAAAAAGAACTTAAAGAGCATAGTGTCTAAGAGATTCTTGTTTATTCATGTGAAATAAATTTATTATCTTCAATTCAAACTTATTTTATCCATAATGGAATAAAAGGAAAGAAAATCAAAGGGAAAATAAATATGAATTTGAATTACTTCAAATCACAAAAAATGTGATAATGTGAAATAGGGTTATAGTGATACATAAGTATGATTCCTTATCATAATAATATGTGTAAGTGTAAGGAACCATGCTAACAAAAAAAATTGTGCAAGTTTTATCAACAAAATAAATAAAAGACGAGGCTGAGAATATGGGATCACAAACTTGTAACAATGTATTAACATTCTAAAAAGAACACTAGATGTGGTAAAAATTCTTGAAATAATATGTAGATTTTATGAGGAGAGTTTGGTCTTATCTATGGTATTACATTACAACTCATAAAAGAGCAACCCAAGTGGGTGCAAAAAGGCAAAAATGTTATTTTGAGGAGAGTTTAGTCCTATCCATGGTCTCTCACAGTAATTCACAAAATAAACAACCAGGTGGGTGTAAAATGGTGTGAAAAATGGTATTTTTGAGGAGATTTTGGTCTTATCCATGGTCATACATTACAAATCAAAAAAAAAAAACCCAAGTGGGTATAAAAATCATTGGAAAATAAAAAACATATATGAAATTATGAAAAAATGATGTATGAAAGAGAAAGGTATTCATGAGAAAATCTAGGTCCTATCCATATTATTACAATGCAAAATAAAAGAAACTAAAAGACCAAAGGAAGGAACTAAGGTTTGTGTATAAAAGAGACTACTGCAGAGGGTGAGATCCTTGGAGAAGTCCTGCAAGAAATGTTATTAGGAAAGTATATATAAATATGATAAGAAGGTAACTATTTAGCAAAATGTTTCTTCAAACATTTCACATTAGTGGATTCTTTGAAAACATGGTCTTGATTAGTTTGTAGGCGGTAGGTGATACGACCAAGAATGTCTTTCACTAAATAGGGGACCCACCATTTTTGTGAATATTTTCCTTCTTTATCATGGGTGTAATCTAATTTAAGGACTATATCACAAATGTTAAAAGTGGGGACTTTAATCTTTATATTATATTATTTGACGATACGAGCCTTGTGTTAATTATGTTGAAGAGTGGTTAGAAAATGTTCATCAAGAAGGTCTAAGGCATGAAGGAGATATTCACATAACTCTTCATTAGGAATGATACCATTAATATATATATATATATATATATACATACATATATATATATATATATATATATATATATATATATATATATACATATATATACATACATATATATACATATATATACATATATATATATATATACATATATATACATATATATATATATATATATATATATATACATATATATACATATATATATATATATATACATATATATACATATATATATATATGTATATATATATATATATACATATATATACATATATATGTATATATATATATATATGTATATATGTGTATATATATATATATATATGTATATATGTATATATATATATATATGTATATATGTATATATATGTATATGTATATATATATATATATGTATATGTATATATATATATATATATATATATATATATATATATATATATATATATATATATATATATATATATGTATATATATATATATGGGAGTTAAACTTATAATGGTAAGATGAACTCAAAACCATATACTAACAAGAATGGTGTTGCCTTAGTGGTAGTATAAATGCTAGTACAATAGGCCTAAAATGTGGGATATAAGTGAATATTCCAATTAGTGTGAGCTTCTCAGATGGTCTTTTGTAGGATTTTGTGGAGAAATTTGTTAGTGGCCTCTGATTGGCCATTGCATTGTGGTTGGTAACATGTGGATAATTTGTAAAAAAAATTAAATTTAGCACATAACTATCTCATGTCCTTATTTTTGAAATTGACACCATTATCATAAATGATAGTATGGGGGGATTCAAAGTGAAAAATGATTTGGTTAAGGATAAATTTATAGATATTGGTTCCCATGAAAATGACAAGAGGCATGTATTCTATCCATTTAATAAAATATTTAGTAGCAATAATGATAAAAACATGACCATCTTATGATCTAGGTAATTTACCAATGAGATCTAATCCCCACATGGAGAATGACCAAGGAGATTCCATGATTTTAAACTCAAATAGTGGGGAATGAATTATATTATCATGAAATTGGAAAGGATTAAACTTTTTGTCAAAATCAATAATGTTCTTTTCTAGAATAGACCAAAAGTATCCCATACATAATCATTTACACATTGTAACATGTTTGTTATAGTGACCACCACAAATTTCCCCATGTACTTTTTTTAGGAGAGGATGAACCTATTCTTGCATCAGAGGATAGATTAATGTACCTTATACATTATGAAAATAAAGGGTATTTTATTATAAGACATATTTAAATTCTTGTTTACATATTCTGGTATTTTCATGAAAATATATATTAAGAGGATAAGTTTAATGTTTAAGGAATCAGATGATGTTTTTGTACAATGGGCTTTATCAAATAGTGGCATCCTCAATATGATAAATGATTAAATATTTTTATTGTATGGAAAAAGGTGATTTTATTTATTGGATAAGAAATTAAGAATCATTAAGTACTTGATGAACATGGAATAGAGATGCTAAAGAAGCAAGAGAATCAACTATGGAATTTTGATCTCTTAGAATTGGATCAATGGTGAAAGAAGATTTTTTTTTTCAAGTGTGGTTTCAATTTTATGATAAGAAAAAATATTTTAACTTTTACACTGATAATCACCATTAACCTACAAATAAATAAATTGGGAATGACCCAAAGCATGTAGATATGGGATATCTAAGTTAAGTGTTACTTTCATACCTTATATGAGAGATTCATAGTTGACCATGTTATTAGTGACATCAAAGGATAGTGTAAATTTGAAAGGGATGATCTTAAAATTAGGGTTAGTTAGAATACAACCTTCTCCAGCGCCTCAGAGGCATTTGGCACCATCAAAATGGAGAGTCCAGGTGTCTTCATGCAAATCAATGGTAACTTTAGGGAGCTCTTTGATAACTACTTTGGATTTAGTAGTATCAAGAATGATATTAGTATCTTATTAGTGATTTGAATCTAAATCAATAATTAAATTATGTAAATAATATTTAAGGGAGATAGCCTGGTTAAGAACTTCAATATAAATAATGGTATCATTAGGAAGATTATCTTGAAGGTGATTTGTAGCAAGTATAGGTACTACTGAAAGTTGCTCGGTAATGACTTTACCTTTGATATATTTTTGTGTTGTGATTAAAAGGTCAAATTACATTAATATGAATATCCGTTTTCAAATTCGATCTCCATGTAGAAATGTATTTGAGAAGAAATGACAAAGTGGATTGGGGTGGACAATGACATAAGTCATTTCATAAAGCATATAATGATGGAGCCTTCTAGCTATGAAGTAGATACCAAGGAAATCAAGTTATACTTTAGTATAATTTTTTTTAAAGTCAATCAGGCCTTAAATAATATAGTAAACATTGTTTTCTCTTTTGGTATCTTCTTGTTGGGAAATCATTTCCCCAACTGATATGGGAGTAGAAGAGGTGTACAAAATTAAAGGATGATCATTAAAAGGTGGTCAGAGGGTGGAAATATGGAGCAAATATTATTTCATGTTGTCAAACTCTTTTTGACATGGATAAGTCGATTATATAGCCTTACCATTTTTGAGAAGGGAATGAACAGAGTAGATGCGGTAAGCCATTTCAAAGATAAACCATCAAATTTACCCAAGATTGCCAAGGTAAGTGTAAATATCAAAAATAGAATGAGGAATGGGCATGTTGACTATGGGATTGATTTTGGAGGAATCAAAATCAATATTGTGAAGATAAACTATGAACCCTATAAGTTTGATAGATGTGACACCAAAGACACACTTGTATTGGTTGAGTCTAACTTTATATAATTTGAGTAATCAATCAAAATAATAGATAGATCAGTGAGATGCATTGTGTGACTCTTTTATTTGGAAATGAGGTCATTGACATAATTTTACATAATCTTATATATAAGATCATGGAAAATGTGAGCCATGGCACATTTATAGGTATCTCTAATAGTTTTTAAACTGAAAGGCATTTTGACATAGTAATAGGTTCCCTATTTCGTAGTACATGTTATTTTATGCTAGTCTTTAAGGGCTATGTGAATTTGGTTGTAGCTTGAAAAGCCATCCATAAATGACAACATTTCATATCTAGAATTGGAATATATTATGTCATCTATTGAAGGTAATTTGAAATTATTATTTGAACATACGAGGTTAAGATTATGGAAACTGATGCATATATGAATGACCAAGGTGAAGTTTGTTTTTGAAGGAGAATAATGTTTGATACCCATTAGGAATATTCAATAGGTTTAATAAAATTTTCATACAAAAATATTGATAATTTATTTATGGCATAAGGCAAAAATTTCAAGTGGAAAATTTTGTTGTTTTTATTAGAGGAGTTTTGCATCTGAGTAAGTGATGATGTTATGCACAATGATATTAGGATCAATATCTAGCATGTCCTCATATTCCAAAGTGAAGGTTTCATGATAATTATCAAATAATATACTAAATTTATCATGCTCTATTGGTGTGGTTTATTTATAATTAGTTATGGGTCAAGGACATGATGGCGTAGCATATTCTATTCTTGTTGTTTCTTTAATGAGCATAGCATTTCCATATTGGAAATGATATGGATCATTAGGAAGAGAATAAATAGGATTTTTTTTGTGTTCTAGGATAGAAACAAAGTTATTAAAATGAGGATATTTTATTTTAAAGTTTCTAAGTTTATGATGTTGCCGTAGAAGTTGAGGTTTTATACCATGGGGTAACTCAAGTATGGTTTCATAACTAGGGAACATGGGTAAGGGCCCATATTATTACACATCTAATTTGAGATAAATGATTTTATCACCATGGAAATAATATTAAAAATGTACCTATCATACATTTGTTGCCTTAGCATCAAGAGTAATTTTAGGTGTAGGTGGAATTGTTGGTGGAGGTTGATTAGAGTCAACTAGGTTGATAATAGGTGTATTATGTTGTGTTATTAATGGGTATTCAGTTAAAGTGAGGGGTGTATTACATATTATATCTATAGAATAATTGGAAGGAAGGAAATTTGGTAGATTTATTGGTGATATAGAAGGTATATATGGCTTCAAAAATTTTGAAGTTTTTAGAGGCAAGATTTGTTCAACTACACAAGGGGTATCAAGAAGTGAAGGATTTATTGGAGATACATGATATTTAGGTTATAAATCATTATAATTTGAAATGAAATGGGAATAATAGTTAAAATAATGTATTTTTCCTAAGGTTTGTTGATAGTGTTGAATGTCCAAGTCTCAAGATTGAGCTTGAGCCATGATATAGTTGTCATAATAGGTGTGAGAAATAGTACATGCATTTGAATTTAGAGGAGCATCATAAGAAGATACACCAAAATCACTAAATTTTCAATGTGATATGGTTAAAGGGTCTTAAAATAACCTATCAATTCCATATTCATTATGTGTGAAGTCATCTTCTATGTAAGAAGCTTCATGTTCATACATGGATGATCAAGTTCAGTGATCTCATTAATGAGAAGGATGTTATGATCACATCATAATAAACAAGGAGGAATCCAATTTAAAATATAAAATGATAAATTAGTAGTATTTCAAGTGTTTTTAAAGTCATTTGGCTCATCTTCATCAGAATCAGTAATAATGATCTATAAATTTGGATTCATGTTAATAAATTCAGGTAGAGGTGCACTATTAATTCATGGAATGGGTGGAATTCAATATAGAGATTTAGGGTTGGGTAGCTAAATAATCTATGGATTAGGATCAAACTCATATTTATAATGTTTTCCATTATGGATAAATTTGATACATTGACTACTTGAGGAGGTAATAACCCTCATGCGATGTGTCCATGGGTGACCTAGGAGTATAATGTAGGATAATGGTAAATTGAGAACCATGAGATTGGTAAATATGGTATTGGATCCAATAGTGAGAGGGAAAAAAATACAACCAAATGATTTTTTATTCATATTTTTAAATCCATGACACATAAGATAAGTTTGCTTAAGGTGATCTTTGTTATACCCAAGTTGTTGAATTAGCCAAAGGGATGTAACATTAATTCTCAACCCTTCAACTACTAATAATTTTCAAATAAGGGGGGTATTAATTACAAATTTAATGAAAAGAGGTGGTTTATTGAATTGAAAGATAATTTTAGTATTGAGAACATCATCTGCAAGGAATTTTATGCAAGGTTTGGAAGAAGGAAAATAATTTTAATAGTGTGTACTTCTATCAGTGTAGGATCTTGAAGAGTTTATTCTTCTTAAAGGGAAAGAGGTTCTTTAATGTATTGTAACTATTGCATTAAGAATTTGTGGTGATATTGATAAGTATGAACTAACTCCATGATGGATATTTTACAATGAATAGAGATGAGTTCCTCTAAGAAATTTCAATGGGATTTTGAAGAGGAAGAACCAGCACGAGGCTTGGAGGGTAAAATGTTTTTAATAGGAAGAGAAGTAGTTTGAGGTTCATATTGAGGATGTGTTTCCTTATTCATGTTAGAAGGTATGTTAGTGGTAGTGGTGTCTTTGAGAATTTATTCTTTGAGTATGGTTTTTTTAGCTTTGTGATAGGATCTTTATGGGTAGGTTTACATAAATAATTGACTTTAGCTACATTCACATATTGATAATTGGTATAATATTTGTCATAGTCAGCATCAATTACATAAACATCCTTATTTAAATGTTGTGGGTTAGAGGTAGAAAAGGTTTTTGGGTTGTTATAAGGAAAAGGATTGGAAGATTGTTTATTTTGAGAGGTATTAACATAATCATGATGATGTATTTTTATCATGACATCATGATTGAATGTATCCCCTAACATAAAAATAAATAAAAAATTTGGTAAGTTCATGACATGTTTTATGGGAATGACCAACATTGGCATGAAACCCAAAAAAATTGTTAGGATCATAACATGTAGGTGGATTATTGGTGTAAGTGAATGGTTTATAAGTCATTAAAATTTATTTCATTTGTCTAATAATTACGGGTGCATGGGAAGCTTGGAGATTATCCATTTTGGCTACTCCTTATTTTTTTTGAGGGGGATTGATAGTGATTACATTAGTAGAGTTTTAGAGAGATCCCTTGATGGTTTTAATCTTGGGATCAAATTATTTCATAAGAAAGTATTGTCATTTATCTCGATCAATAACACCATTTAGTGTTTGGGGAGAAAAAAATTGAACATTTTATTAAAGGGAAGGTGTTAAGGCAGCTATGAATAGTTTGAATAAGTTATCATTAGTCATGTTGTGATCAAATTTATGAGCCAAAGATTTCCAATGTTTAATAAAATCATGAGCTGATTCAGAAAGGGGTTGTTTAACATTAATGCAATGACTAAGACAATTTTCAAGAAGATCATTGTGTTTAAATTCTTTAACTAGAGGATTGACTAGATCATCAAGTTGTCATATAAAATGTTGAGGGAGTTGATTATACCATTATAATATGTCACTAGTGAATTTTTAAACTAAAATTTTGTGAGTGGCCAAGGTATTAGTTTGAATCTATTCTTTATAAAAATTACAAAATGCGTTAAGGAAAGATGTAGGGTCTTTATTCCCATCATATTTAATAGTTGAAGAGATATTTCCAATATCAATAGAAATAAAGAAGGGGGATAAAGGTTCATTTTTAATATTGTGTATTATCTTGTTGTGTATAATGGGTCAGGGAATGATATTTCCCTTGACATCTTTAAGTGGTGAAGGGATGAAATTTTTGTTATTTTTTGGAAAGAAAATAGGAGGTTGATTAGCCATGTTTAACAAATGATGTTGCATTTTCATCATTTTAGAAGTATTATATGTTTGCATGATGTTCATTTGTTGCACTATTTATGCAAGAATTTGAGTGGTGTCAATTGGTGGATTGGTGTTATTAGTGTTTAAAGGTGGATTATTACGATTGATATGAGGAACATTCTTTGGACTGGTATTAGGGGGAGGGTTGTTAGGTGGAGGATTGGTAAGAGATGGGTTGTTGGTGTTGAAAATAATATCTATAAGGTTGTTGGTTAAGCATGTATCAATCACTCCTATAGTGTAATAAGGTGATTTAAATAAATAATTGTCTTGATAAGTGTAAAATGAACATGATACATTAGTGTCATTAATTGGAATAATTTGGACCATATTATAGCCCAAAGATGAGGGATGAGCAAAAGTGCTCCAAGAGTGAGAATCCTCTTCGGTAGCAATGGTAGGAAGAAAAGAACATCCCATATATCATCTAAATGGATTAAGGTTGTCCAAAAATATTCTAATAGGGAATTTTATGATGCTTGATATAAGAATATGAGATCAAAAAATAGAGATGGAAAATAGGATCCAATTTGGTCAAATATCAAACAATATCGAACAAGAGGTACAATGTTGACTGGTTCAATAGAGTTTGGAGGGAAGATTGATAAAAAAAATTTTGAGGAAAGGAAATAGTCAGATCAATCAATTATTTTCTATGGAAAATAAGACTAACCAACCTATAAGAGACTAAGTCAAGTAGGATGACTATGTCCTGTGGAAAGATAAAAACTGTAAGAAACACAACTCAGCATATCAACTATGTTTTGAGGGTAAATATAAGTGTTAATAATTTTGAATATAGACAATCTACTATTTTTATGTAGAATACTCTAAATAAATTTAAAAAAATTGTATTAGTGTAGTCGATCTAGCTATGGCACATAGCACAAACCTTGAACCAACACTTTTTGATTCAAGTTTTGCAATACAACATACAATTATTAGAGAGCAAGAAAAAAAATAGAAATGTTAATATAAGTGGTCATTCCTAAATGTTTTATGTTATAATAAATTTTAAAATAAATGTGATAGACATTTGGATATAATAAATAACTAAAAAAGGAATCTAAAGATGATTTCATGTAGTTGAGGTTGGAAGGGATCTATATTAATGATGCTAGTGGCTTGGTACTAGGGCCTACTCCCTCACTTTACAATCTTGAAATGATAAGGCTGTTAGGTGCTTTGCCAATATATACCATCAACTACATATTTATTCTTGGACATAAAACCAAGTTATCTTCCCTCTTGGTGATGCAATCTAAGTACATAGACCTTAGGAAGAAGTTTTTTAATTCTTTTTGATACTATGTGGTTTGTAAGTGTGTGAAAATGAAAAATATTGCGACTAGATCAATAAATTGAAAACCTTATTTTTAGTCTATAAGTGTTACTCTAAGAAAACAAACAACAAAAATGAAAAGTAAATTAATTACTAATAAGATCAGATAATCCTTTTGTTTGAAGAGTATAAATTTAGTTCAGATGACCATGTATGCAAATAATATAGAACCGAATCGATAACATCATTGATATATCTTCAATCAAGAGATAAAAGAACACAATTGAATAGGTTGATTGAGTCTTTTAGACATAAAAGCAAGCTAAAAAATTGTGTCAAACTAGTTGACCCAATTCATTGTAGGGTTATTGTTTTATAGACTTAAAACTATGAAAAATAAGACTGTAAATAAAAAATAAAAATGCATAATAAGGTAAGAATGAAACTAATAATTATTGAAGATGCTGAAATTACTATTTTTATACTGTATTGTTTAGATGATGACTTTTATTTGATTGATAAAGTGGACTGGGTCGACTGAGTTTGAAACCCATATGTCAATAAATGAATTGAGTCAAGTTAATTGATCTAGTTACCTATTTTTTAAGATTACCTACATATAGAAATATAGAGTCGATCACAATGAATTTATGTTAAACCTATGCACAGAATGTTAGGTTATATTGATAGATTCGATCTAATAATATAAAAATAAAAATATATAATATAAGATAATAAATAAAGGTGTGAAGGAAAATATTTAAGGGTTATTTTCACTCCAGGTTCACTAGAATTTATAAATGGTAAAGTGAAGTTGATCTACAAATCAATCCTAGCTCAGAGAAGATAAATCACACTAGCCCCTCTACTTGTTGGTACACTTAGATAGTCAGGGTCATGACCAATATGTATATGCTATACCTAACCAATGGGTTTCTTACCACAACAATATCGCTAAAGAGGATTCCAAATCCTTTAGTCAAGAAATAGAATGTGATAACCCTAGCTAGGTCCCATGATTTCTTATTCACAAGTAAATGACAAAGTAAAATCCAACCTAGTGCTCACCAAAGCATGTGGCATAAAATGGGGGTAATAAACATAAAAGTAAACATGAATAAAATAATTATAATTAAGTTAATATAGATATGACTCTAATGCATGGAATAATAAATACAATCAAAATTCATTACTTATGCCAGAGAAGATAAATCACACTAGCCCCTCTGCTTGTTGGTATATTTAGATAGTTAAGATCATGACCAATATGTATATGCTATACCAAACCAATGGGTTCCTTACCACAAAAATATCAATAAAGAGGGTTATAAAGCCTTTATTCAAGCAATAGAATGTGATAACCATTGCTAGGTCCTATGTTTTCTTATTCACAATTAAATGACAAAGTAAATTAAAATCTAACCTAGTGCTCATCAAAGCATGTAGCACAAAATGGAGGTAATAAACATAAAAGTAAACATGCATAGAATAATTATAATTAATTTAATATAGATATGACTCTAATGCATGGAATAATAAATACATTCAAAATTCATTACTTATGTTACTTTTATCTACTAAAATAGAGGACTAAGAGTTAGAGATGCCTACCTTGAAGATAAAAATGTTGAGACTCAATCTCTCCCTTGGCCATTGTATCTTTTTGAGAGGTTGTTGTGGTTTTTAAGGATCACTAAGAAAGGCTAGATCTAGGCTATATGACTTCTCCTAAACATCCAAGACTTTTCCACAAGACAAGATTCTTCTCTCCAAGTGTAAACACTAAGCAATGAATCCGCAAGTAAAATGGTGAAAGAGTAAATTATAAAGATGCAAAAATGAATGATTACCTCTTATTTCTCTCTAAAATGTTGGAAAATATGTTTTTATATACTTGGATCTAACCCTATACTTTTTTGAAATTTTAGTTGATAAAGTTGGCCCAATTGACCCTGTATCTTTAAATTAATAAATCAGTTAGGTCTTGGACTAGGTTGGCCAAGGCCAACCTAATGCTATAATTTGTTCATATATTTTAAGTACAGGTTGGCATAGGATGATTTTGTTTAGTAAAACTCAAAAAGAGGTTTTGTCTTAGGTAGGGGTTATTTGATGTGGTGAATTACTTGGAGGAGAGTGTAAGAGAGATGCCAAAGCTTAGGGAAATGTATATGAGAGGTTTGTGTTGGTTTGAAGTAGAGATATAATGGAAAATAATATTGTGGAGCACTAATGGTCTATCCACCCCTTTCTCGATGCACCCTTTAAGGTGTGAATTTTGAGAGATTAAGACTCAATAGATTCGTGAAAGATAGAAAACATCAGTGATTGATAAAGTTTAAAAATATTATGTATATACACAAGATACTAGAAAAAATTAACAATTTACCTTTAAAATGATAGACACATTATTAAAAGATACACTTATCAAAATTTGGTGGTCATGATCAATTTGTATATGGCACTCAATAAGGTCAATGGTAGGTTGAGGCTAGTGAACAAGAGTGTGAAATGAAGAACAAATTAAAATTAGTGCCCTACTCCTGATAAGGGAATGGGTATGAACCTTCCCATATATGTGAAAAATAAAATTACAAAATTAGCTCATAAAATTTTAAAACAATTGACTAAATCATTGAAATCTAATATCTAAATTTAAAAATTAAATTATCTTGTACCACATTATGCTTGCTATTCGTTTGAACATGAATAGAAGATTTTTCTAGAGGGGTTTGTGTAGACAATTGTTTCATGCCGTAGTTATTTACACAAGTAGAGAGGAAAATTAAAAAACACATCCATATTTATATTTAAGCATTATAATAACCAAAACAATTCCTACATTTGTTCCTACCTAAATAGATGGTTGAGTGTCTAGCATGGTCATCAACTAAACAAACAAAATATCATTATTAGTCACTTGAGTGCGTGCACACACACACACACACACACACACACACACACACACACACACACACACACACACACACACATATGGGCACAATATGAGCAACATATATGCTCACGTAGATTCCAAAATGCTGTAATAAAAATGATTTAGAGGGATGGATTAATCCATTTTTAAAATATTTTCATTCAATTCCACTTAATCATACATGAAGCATTCTAACAAGCATGTACATCTTAGCAAGCATAAGCACTAAATCATAAGAGCATGGAAAAAATAAGCACAACATATACATAAGGAACCATTAAAGAGAAGAAAAACCACTAATAAAATAAATGCAATACATTAATATAAGATAAACACTACTCTTTAGTGAAGCACCAACTCCATGTGGAACACCAACCCCAACTAGCTGAGCACCAACTCAGCTAGGCTTTAGCAAGCACCCACTTACAAGGATGTACCAAGCCCCTAGATGACTAAAAACCAACTCATACACCTAATACACTTGATCACCTTGATAAAACCTTATTTATCATACAATAGATGATGATATTCTTCCTCGTCTCTTTATACACTTATATCCCTCTCAAACTGGCCTCTAGCATTCTTTGCACAACTACCCCTCTTTTTGACTTGATTAGGTCATCTAACCTTAATCCTCATATTCATAACTTATGCATACATTCATGAAACTTATATAATATTTTTAATGACCTACTTATACCCACCAATGTTATATATCATTTTTTTGTACTCCGTTCTCACTAAACACACCCAAATAGGCCAAATTGGCCTTGCTTTTATACAAGACACTTGATCATATCCTTCTTAGTTAGCCATAAAATTATCTTCTTCAGTCGACCATGAAATAGGTCCTATAATATTTAATATCATGTTTCATATATCAATCAATCATTACATAAGGTTGGCCATAACTCATTTAGCCCTTACTCCTCTTTTAGGTTTTATGAAGACCTAATAGGCCTTCTTAACAACACGTTACCCTTTGCTATTTATTAAAGCATATACAAACACCCAATATGGAAGGAAAACATCATATGATACTCCAATATAAATTATAAAAATTCACTTTATGTTCATAACACCTTTTATGTCCAACCACCATTTGAACCCTTTCTCAAAATGTTGTTCATAAAAGGTCTGTGCATGCACAAAGAATATGTCTTGAAGAATTGAAACATAGACAAAAAATTTCCAAACAACCATGAAAAAAAATAACATATTCATAAACCTCATGACCTTAGGTTCATCACAAAATTCATCAGATTCTTCAACTTAGGGTATATAGGCTCAACCTTTTCTCTACAAGATGCTCACTTAGAACTACCAACTGACTCCAAAACATAGTCAAAGAAACATGAACTTATGATATCTGATTAAACATATTGTAGCGATTTAAATGCATGATAATGATATTATATAATCCTAAAATCAACCTCCATCAAATTTATTACAATTAATAATGGTAATAATTAGTTTTTTAGACCAATTTGCTGACTTTCTCTCTCATAGACTCTACTTAGGTAGATAAGCCATTTTGGATTCAACATTCCAACCTCTTACACTAAATTTCAATCTTATAAAAAACATGGATAGATTATTAAAGACATAAAAAAAATCATCATACACTTAAATCCATCACTCTTAATAAAAACACATCAGAAAACATTCTCACTTCTGCTTGATTTTCTTATTGTCTGCACCATTTAGTCCGTTAGCGACACGCCAACTTGGGTCACCAAATTTTCACACCTGAGATATGGAACCTATCTATAAATATTCATGGACAAAAAATAAAATTATCACACTTTGACCTTCATTCACTTAATAACTTTGACTTGATCAACTTTATTGGCTACAATAAATATTTAAAAGAGAAGCACTTTCTTGTAGGGTTTGCTCACTCACCTAAGAAACCAATCACACCTAGAAATGCTTGGAAAAGTTGAGTACAATCTAAAATTACTTTTATGTCCATATAACACTATTTTGAGATATTTATAATAATATCTTAAACATTGGGTCATTATTAGGGGTTTTTGAGGGTTTAGACCATCTTCCAGTCTTAATCATCATTCATAAAGCTTAGCTCCTATTTCTAGAAACTAGTGCTAAGAAATATGATATAGAACCCTTATATATGTACCATGAATATATTATATTCTAATTAAAGTGTTCTACATGTCAATGATCACTTAAAATACCTTATTAAGTAGATAAATCTTCATTCCATGATCTCAAGAGTCCTCAAACATTGTTTAATCCTTTTCTTGAAAATCATGACTTGAAATTTCATGCATATGCTAAAAACAACTTGAAACACCTCTGTCAATGTTTACCTACTCACTAATGTCATGAAAACTGATCTTGATACCCTATCTATCCACAATCTCTCTTTATGATTTCTAATCCTTTGACCTTTAAGTCACAATAGGTCTTGAAATTAACCTTGTAACCACTATCAAAGCTTTCATTGTCATATATATGGCATAAAATCTCCTATCATGCTTAAATATTATTAAAAAAACCATATATCTTATCAATAGCTCATGATTCCTCATTAGGCCAAGCAAGATCTAGAACTAATCTAGTTGCAGACTTGGATTGGAGTAATTACCCATGTGGACTTCACCTTGAAACTCTCCTGAGTGCTTCAATGCCTCTTATGTATGCTCAAGCAACCTTATACAATTAATATTGTTTATATATTCAATACATCATCTTTATAACTCACTCAGAGCATATTTATAGCTATTTACATATCTTTAGATCTTGACTACGGATCTTTTTAGCTCACTTAGAGCATCTTTAGAGCTACATACATAGATATTTAGAGCTAACATTATAATTATTTTCAAGGTCCTCAACACTTCATGTACAAACTAAAACAACCTCTTTCATGCTCAAACACTTTCAAGTATTCTTCAGAGCTTTTACATCTCCATAATTCATTTAAATCATCTTTGGAGCTGCTTATATAGATCTTCAGAGCATACAACTTCTTCTTCAGAGCTCACTTATTTCATCATGCTACCTAAACATACAATCTCACATGGTATATAAAAATATTTACAAGTTACTTGAAACTTTGACATATTAACTTGTACTTACTCATGATGATATCAATGATATAACTAACATGCATCAACCACTACTCTCACATCACTAGTTTCATACAAAAATAACACTCACTATTCTGGCATAAAAACTCATCATACACATAACTTAAAGCTTACTTGACCATGCACCTTCACAAGAACCTTTGACATCAATGATAATATTAATGACAAAACTCAACAATCAATGACAATGCTCAATAATCTCTTGATTTGTCATTGATGGGAAACACGCTTAGAAAACTATGTCAACCACTCTTGATAGCAATCATCTCTTAGACCTAGTTCTTTTCTTTTATTCACCATTTTTGATCTTTCTTTTCCTCACTCTTTTTTATATTTATGCCCCTTTGACATTAATGATGGTGGTCTTCCATAACTATTATCTCTTTCAGAATGAACTCAGATTATAAGACTTATTCAACACAGATAAATCATACTTAATAACTAAAAAATCTCCTTGTATTTCCATGAATACCTTCTTGTAATAACTCACCTATTATTATAGGTAATGAGCATGAGTATATCCCCCGTAGTAATTAAATATTTTAATGATTTATAGGGGTAGGAATTACACCCAATTCCTATCTTAGGTGTTCAAAAGTTGCCTTTGGAAGTGGTTTGCTAAAGATGTTTGCAATCTGATCCTATGTATAAATATATTCAAGTTTGATACTTTATTCACTTATCTGCTATCTTAAAAAATGATACCTGATGGGAATGTGTTTGGTTTTTGAGTGCATGAAGTGATTTTTTGAGACACTTATAACACTTGTATTGTCACAATAGATAGGGCTAGGACCATCATACTCCACCTTGTTATCTTTTAAGGTTTGCCTTATCCATAAAACCTATGTACAACATGAAGTTGTTGTAATGTATTTATATTCCAAAGTGGACAAATCTATTGATGGTTGTTTCTTGCTTATCCATGACACTAGGCATCCTCCTAGAAATAAAACTCCTCCATTGGTACTATTCCTATCATCTATATTTATTTCTTGATCTACATCTGTGTAGGCTATCAAATTGAACTCCTTGTTTCTTGGATACCACAATCCATAATCTATAGCCCCTTGAGATAACTGATTATCCTTTTGACTACTTGAAAATTATTCTCCTTTGGATCTACTTAAAATCTTCCAACAAGACCTACTGCTTGCAAGATGTCAAGTCTAGACACAGTGGTATATAATAAACTTCTAACCATTGAGCTATATGAAGTCTTACTGACCTTTAAATACTCATCTTCCTTACTTAACTTGCATCCTATGCTAATGGGTGTAATAAATACCTTGCAATCCTCTGTCTAAAACTTTTTTAACATTTCTCTTATGTACTTGGATTGTGAGATGAATATACCTTTTTCAGATTAAGAGATTTGCAATCCAAGAAAGAATGATAGTTATCATACCATGGACATCTCAAACTCTTTATTCATCAACTTTATAAATGCATTTTTCATGTTCTCATTGTTTCCACCAAATATGAAATCATCCACACAAATAACTAATATCAATAGATGATAATCTTCTATCTTGATGTATAAATTATTGTCTAAAATTTTTGTTTTGAATCCTTGATCCAATAGATACTTGTCTAACCTAGCATACCAAGCTCTTGGATCTTACTTTAGACTAGAGAAAGCCTTTTTCAATCTAAAAATAGTCTTTGTTATCTGTTAGTGAGAACCCTTCAGGTTGCTCAATGTACACTTTTTCTTCCAAATTCCCATTCAAAAAGGTAGATTTGACATCCATCTGGTATACCTTGAATCCTTTGAATCTTTCATAAGCTAAAAATAATCTAGTTGCCTCTAATATTTCTAACGGTGCAAAGGTATCCTCAAATTCTACCCATTTAACTTATGCATATCCCTTGCCTACCGATCTAACTTTATTCCTATTGACTTCTCCATCTTCATTCAAATTATTTCTAAACACCCATTTTGTGTCAATGACATTTTTGTCTTTAGGCCTAGGAACTAGTTTCCAAGTCCCATTATTCTCTATTTGATCTAACTCCTCATTAATAAAATTTATCCAAAATTTTTATTTCCTTACTTCAAGAAGACTCTTAGGTTCAATCTTGGATAATTAAGAAACATTCTCTTGATTTATATTACTTACCAATCTTCTCCTTATATTTATGTCTGCATTCTTGTTGCCAATGATTTGATATTTAGGATGATATCTTTGAGTTTATCTTGAGGGTCCTTTTAATTCCTATCTCTATTTAAATTCCTATTATTCCTCAACAACCTCTATAGTCTCCTCATAATTCTTGAAGTCCAAATTATCTAAAGTATTCTCTGACTATGAGTGAGATTTCCTTATCTCATCAATCTTTACATTGGTACTTTCCACTATATTTTATAGTCTCTTATTATAACATATACAAGATGAGCTCATTGATGAGTATCATAAGAATAAACCTTCATAATATCTAGAATCAAACTTACCCATGTTTTCATCATATTTTTTTATGAGGCATTTTCTCCCAAACACTCTAAACTATTCTACATCTGTAGGTCCACCCTTCCATAGTTCATAAGGAGTCTTATTACCATTGATCCTTATCTATCCTATATTAAAAATTCATAAAAGTGTTTACTACCTCTCTCCAATATCCATAAATTAATATAGACTAATTTAACATAGTTCTAGCCATCTCTTAAACTATTTTATTCCTCTTTTCCACTACCTCATTCTGCTAAGGTGTCCTAGCTATTGAGAATTATCTCCTTATTACATGAACCTCATAGAAGTCATCAAACTCATTGGACTAAAACTCTTCTCCTCTATAATATCTTAGGAACTTGATCTTCCCATTTTTATCATTCTCAATGAGCGTCATGAATGCCTTAAACTTGTCAATAGCTTATGATTTCTCTTCTAGGAATATAACCCAAGTCATTTTTGTGTAATCATTAATCAGTAACATGAAGTAACTATCTCATTGAATGATTTGAATTATTATAGGCTCATGGAGATTAGTGTGGATTAATTTCAAGGGATTTTTGGTAGAGTACTCCTTGGACTTAAACCTTCTTCTAGTTTGCTTACCATGTTGACATGCCTTGCAAAGTATGTTTATAGGTTTGATGATCTTAGGCATGTTCTTCACAGACTTATTAATGCTAATTCTGACCATATTTTCAAAGTTTATGTGACCTAGCATTCTATTCCATAGCCACATTTCATCTATCTTTCTCATGAAACATCTTTCATTCTTGATCTCATTCAATACATATAGGTTTCTCCTAGTCATCTAGGCATTGGTAATTAGCCTTCCTAATTTGTCTCTTCTTATCTCACATCCTCAATCATGAAAGGTTAATGTGTGTCCTTGATTTGACATTTGAATTACACTGAGTAGGTTATGCTTCAAACTTTCCACATATAACACATTTTGGGTCTTCATCTTTCCATTATGTAAACTCAAGACACCCAAAATGTGATAAATAGTTGGGTGGATTGCCTAGTGATAAAATTGTTTGTTAGACAAATAGTTGGGTGGATTGACTAGTGATAAATAGATCCTAGAAATGAGACCTTCCTTAAGGGATGTTAATCCACATGTTTTAAACAATTAAGTTCACAAATATGGAAAGAAGGTACTTGCATCAATCATCAAAAGGTACTAAAATTGAACACAAGAATGCTTGCTTGGAAAATAGACTAGAAAGGATCAAATTAGTGATAAAATAATTAATACTAGTGCTAAGAGGTTTGTATATACTTTAAAAATATATAAAATGAGTTTATGAATGATCAAGAACATATAAAACTAGGTTTAGTTGAGGGTCGATGGGTGAAAATAACTTGTTGGTTTTCACTGACATAGTGACCATTAGTGGTTCAAGTAACCATGAACAGTTAAGGTGACCATCAATGGTCAAGATAACCATAAATTATTGGGTAGACCATCAATTTTTGAGTAAACCATTGATGGTTACTATGTAAGTTCTAAGTTGTTAATTTCTAAATAACAAGATTCAAAAGATAGATTCTGGGAGGATTAAAAAATGGGAATAAAGTAAATGAATATTAACAAATAGGTACTTGTCTTACTATAAGTTGATTTTGTGAATGGTTAAATTAGTTAACCTATTGGTAAAATATGGCTTGAATCTAGTAGAGTAATGGTATTTGAGAGCTTGGTTAAGAGGCAATGATGAGTCAACTCTCACTGAAATGGTTGAATTACTGATGATGTTGATGACACTAATTGACCTGCAAAAGAACACTCATGAATTCTTGAGCTCTTGATAATTATTGTAGATGGATTTAAACTCCCAGGATCCTCTCTTCTTATAGACATAAGAAAGAGGTGGAACTTAAGGTGAAAGTAGGCCATCAAAATATAATTTGTCTATACAAAGGCTCATAAAAGGATTTAAATGAGCTATATTTAGAAAATCTTGATAGAGGGTTGCATTCTCTAGGTTAAGGAGGTGCATCCTAACTATCGGTAGTCAATATTTCCTAAGGGTGATCTTCAATGTTTATATTGACCATCCATGGTCAAGTTCCAAAGAAAAAGGGGGGTTAAAGGCTAGGTGGAGCCAATTTGTGAAATTGACTATGGGTGAGGCCATATTGGTGTACATTGGTCCTAAGAGGTTCTTGAGAAATCTAGGGGTTTTTTTTGACATTCAAAATCATAATGTGTGTATTTATGGTGTCTACATTTTACCCTTTTTTGTTGTGTAGCTTGTGTGAACAAGCTGCAAAACAAAAATGGAGTATGGGTCACACTTATAGTTTACCTTAGAATAGGAGGAGGTGTTCCCCCTCAAACTAGGAGTCAATGGGGTGAAACCAAAATTGGGTCAAGGTTTGATAAATGGTATATGATGAGTCATGAGGTGGTGACATGAGGTTGTCCATTTGAAATGCAAACTTGTGCACATAGCAAAATTAAGTGTGTTTAGCCAAGATCATGTAAATAATAAATCTTTCATAGTTGTTAAAAATAAGTGTGGGTGATATAAGTACAAGTGATAAGGTAACCAGTCCACAATGTTAGTCATGGCTGATCAGGCGACTCTATGAGTCATCTAGATAAGGTTAGTGTTGGGTACATGTATCCACAGTAGGAAGTGATCCTATAAAACAACATTATTATTTAGGTTGTGCATAAGGTGGTGTAAAGTGCAAAATTTCAACATGACAAGGTTAGTTAGTGCAGTCAAATGGACCAATGCAAAGTCATTATAAAATGGGTGAGCAGTGTAGGTAAAAAATGATCAGCCTTAAGGTGGATGTGGTCAAATGGTGGGTCTAAGAAGGGTAATCTCAAAAAATTCAAATTCTCTTTTAAGTGAGATGAGGTGATCTCTAAGGTTGGGGACCTTCAGTGGATACTCAGAGATAGTGGGCCTCTACAGTGGGCTAGGTAGGGACACCTAGGGGGTCACCACCAAATAGGAGTGCAGGTGTAGGTGTAGGTGGGTCCATGAGTAGTGGTACCCTAGGATCATGATTTACACATGTTTTTATATGTTGGTAGAGATAGGTGTACATTATTTTGATACCAACCTATGTGTCGATGCAACGAGATGTACATGTTTTGAGAGAGAGCTTATACATTGTTACATGTATTTTTTATGATGACACGATGTATATGATGATGATGTATGGTTTATGGTTCATGGTTTACATGCTAATGTGTAAATTTATGTTCATGTTTATGGTTGATGGTCTATAGTTTCATGCATATGATTTATGAGATGTTGACTCAACAGCTTAGCATGTGATGTTTAAAAGATGGTTATGTGTCTCTAGTCTTGTTCATGGATATGATAGGATGTGTTATGGATATATATATATATATATATATATATATATATATATATATATATGATATGATATGATAATGTGATCATAATGACTTTATTTATGGTTATGTTGATGTTATAAGATGAATTATTGTGATGTGATGGTAAATAAATAGATAGGTAGATGATATATGATATGGTTCATGATGTTTTGATCATTGATTTTATTTATATTCATGATGATGAATGGTGTAATTAGTGTTGTTTATGATATGATATATGTGCACATGATGTTTCGATGGTAGATGGATAGGATGTTGTTTATGATATAATGTGATATGATGTGATTTCATGGTGTTGTGATCATAGATAGATATATGAGATGTTTCATGGATATAGTTCATAATGTTGTGTTTGTTACTTGATTTTTGTCATCTAAGATCATAGAGCTAAAAAGAGAACATGGGTAAGGATGTAATGAGAATACATAAATTAAGTAGATAACAAAATAAAAGTAAGGAAAGTGATCAGAATCATGAGATGTACATCTAAATGAACCAATAAAAGATAATAAAAGAAACATGATGCCTTTTCATTAGCAAAGACAAAAATAAAACCTGAAGTTGGATTGGCTTAGTGAAAATAAGCCTTTAAAATGCTTTGTAGTAGCATGCTTAGGTTGATAAATAGGTATCTTGATCACATTGTGTAAAGTAAGCTCATAGTCCCATGCATATGATATATGGAGGGAGGATGGGTGAAACTAGAACATTTGTGTGAAACTAGAATGCCTTTTATATAGCTTTCCAAGAGGATACTATAAGCAAGTCTATGCTCATATATAAAGTGTAGAATGGTCGATGTAGGGAGTCTATTGAGGAGATCCGATTGTGGATTTCCAAGATTATTGCCTTTAGGAGAACTGATTGAAGTGTTTCTCATTTCTTTTGCTTTTTTTTACGCTACATTTGATTTTTTAAAGGGTTGGGGAAGCTAATCAATGTGGGAAGCTTTCAATAAATTTATAGATTTGATGAATGTTTTACTTAGCCATCCTTCAAGGGATTGGTATGAGTTTATATGCTTATTTTAAATGCCTTTGATAGTTGTCCTTCAAGGGAATAGTCCACCTTATATTTTACAATTTTGAATAAGTTTTCAATAGCCATCTTTCAAGGGATCAGTCTACAAATGCTAAGAATGACCCATGGTTCATTTTTGGACATTGATATTTCTGTTGTTTGATTTTGATTGACATATACTTAATTATACATGCTCAAGGGGTTACCTTTATGAATGTAAGACTAAGAGCACAAGAAGGTTGCATAGGTGAAAAGAAGATTAGGTGACAATGACCATGGGAACTAATCTTGAAGAGAGATGAGAAGTAACATGAGAATCATGCCATGTGTAGATCAATGGTACCCATATTTTAATATTAGGCTATGATTGTGATGGATAAATACATGATTCAACTATAGTCGGTTGCCTCTAAGAAGAGGGAAATGAATGTGGTGGCAGGGGATGAGCTTAAATTAGATAAATGGTGATTGTGACCCCTCTTTAATAATAGAAATGATGTAGATGTGAAGCGTTAAGAGGTTAAATTTTTAGTTTTCCTTCGAGAGAGGATAAATGATAAGCTCTTGATCCATACTTATGGGTTATGGTGTAGGGTCCATGCCAATTGAAAGAAAATGTCCCCTTTTGCTTTTCTCTATATTAGTTACATGTTGATTTTCCTTGAGAATGAGATCTTCGATATCCAATTATCATACTTTGAGGTGTTTGTTATAAGCACACTTTATTCATTATTGATAAACATAGATATGGGAAAGAGTGACCAAATGATGCTCATCAAGTAGATCAAGTTGAGTTAAACGTTCTTGATGGTAATCATCTTCCAAAATAAGGTCACACAAATATATACAAAGAGAAGGTATTTAGACTTCAAGTAGAAATATGGCCTTAGGTCCAAATACTAGAGAAAAAGGTGTAGCCCTTCTAGGGTTTTGGATGATAGTATGATTTTCCCTAAGGTGAAAGGGATGTGCAAGTGCCAATCATGACCTGAGGCACTGACCATTTTGGTAAGCATATTGTTAAGGGTTTTATTAGAGGCTTCTACTTGTCTATTTGATTGTGGGTATTAAGGTGATTAGAAGCTTAGTTTACTTTCAAATATGTCACAAAGACCTTGAACTTGTTAGTTTTTGAAGGATATGCCATTGTTAGTGATTATCTTAAGGAGAACACCAAAGTGAAAGATGATGTGATGGGTGATAAATTCAGCAATCTTTTTGGCTTTTGTTGAGACAAGAGGAATGTCCTCCACCCATTTGGTGAAATATTCAATCACGATGATGATAGATTGATGTCACTGTGAAGAGTGGGATTAATTTCACCAATAAGGTCCAAAACCCATTGTGAAAGAGGCCAAAAGTTGATGGAAACTTGAAGGCTATGGCTGGGTTCATGGTACAAATTAGCATGTTGTTGACACTCTACACACTTTTTCACATAATCACAATAGTCTTGGTTAAAGTTAGGCTAGTAATAGCCTTGGTGGAGGATGAATTTACCTACAATGAGTCCACTAAAGTGACTCCCATAGATACCATCATGCATTTCATTGATAGCGTGAGAGGGTTTTGGACCATAGAGGCAATGAAAAAAGAGACCATTAAAGATGCATTTATAGAGTATTCCTCCCATAATGGTATAATGAGAGGTGATCTAAATAAACACTCAATGAGCATTCCTAGAGAGGCTAGAGGGAACTATGCCAAGGTTAATGTAGTCGAAGGTTTATTGATACCAAAGGTCAGGTTAGATCTCCTCCACATTGAAGATGGTTGGAGTGTTTGAGTTTGTGTAGAAAGTTTTGGTGAGGTGATGGACAATAACTGATATCTTGGAGTCTGAGCATGCTGATAGGATATGAGAGGCAAGAGAAGCCATGGTGTTGACAAACTTATTGGTAGATTGTGGGGTGGTTTGAATATCATAGTATTCAAATGATGTCAAGAGTTTTGCACCTAAATATCTATATAGTTGTAAAATCTCATTCTTACACTGGTAAATTACATTGACTTGATTAACCATAAGTTGGGAGTCACCAAAATATTAATTTTTCTAACTCCCAAGGCTAATACAGTTTAGAAACCTATTACTAGGGCTTCATATTTGGGCACATTGTTTGTACATTCAAATTCAAGTTTTAAAGATAAAGGAAGTGGTTCACTGACAAGGGGGATAAGGATGATATCAGTTCTCCCACCATGCTAACATTTGGAACCATCGAATAACATGGTTACATGATTTGTGAAATCCACTTGGGATAGGGTTGAGATAAACTAATCTATAAATTCAAGAGGAGGAGGTTGGTTTTATGTTAGGGGTACATTAGTTAACTGGTCAGCATTAAATTACACCTTAATTGACTTATAATAGAGGAAATCAAGGTAAAACTTAGCTAAATGCATGAGCCACTTGGTTATATAGTAGTTGCGGTATGTCTTGCATGCATGTAATTGAGTGGGTTGATATTGGTTATGAAAAATGTTTTGTGGTTAATAAGGTAGTGGCAAAGTTTGGTGGCCATGAAAACTAGGGCCAAGCAAAGTTTCTCAGTGTGTGTGTATCGAGTCTCATAATCAACAAGTGTGTGGCTAATGAAATAGATGGATTTCTCTTTACATTGTTTGTCTTGATGGAAAAGCATTACCCCTAGGGAATGGTCAGTGGCAGAGATATAAAGGTAGAAAGGTTGGCCATCCTTAGGGGTGTGAGGATAGTTGGAGATAGAAGGTACTCTTTGAGTGCATCAAAGGCCTTTTGATAATCAATATTCCACTTGAAAGAGATATTATTTTTAAACAAGTGATGGAATGGTTGACACCAATTGGAGAGCTGAGAGATGAAGCAACAAATGAATTGGAGCTTCCCTTATAGACTGTGAAGTTGTTTAAGATTGGTTAGAGGTAGCATCTCGATGATAGATTTAATTTTGGCCAAATACACTATTATTCCTTAAAGGGAAATGATGAATCCAAGGAGTTTTCTTGACAATACCCCAAAAATACATTTCTTGGGATTGAGGCAAACATGGTAATGGATAAGTCTCTCAAAGATAATTTTGAGAATGCCCAAGTGCTCCTTGCAATATTTAGACTTCCCAAGGAGGTCATCCACATAGTCCTTGATGATTATATAGATAAGGTCATAGAATATGTAGGTCATATCATGTTGGTAGGTTTCACTAGCGTTCATAATAATTAAGGGCATGACTCTATAATAGAAAGTCCTCCATAGGGTGATAAAGGCAATTTTGTGCTGATCTTCAGGGGCAATCAAAATTTTATTATAACCTGAGAATCTATCCATGAGAGACAACATCTTGTGGCCTAATTTAAGATCAATAAGTTGGTCAATGTTAAGTAGAGGAAAGTCATCCTTTGGGTAGGCAAGGTTAAGGTCATGAAAGTCCACATAGATACGTAGTTCCCCTATGGCTTTAGTGATAGACATGATGTTTGAAACCCACTAGGGATAATCAATGGGTTGAATGAAGTTAACATAGAGGAGGTGTTAAAGCTCTTCTTTAACAAGAAGGGCTATGTGAGGATGCATTTATCAAAGTTTCTATATGACAATCTTGGATTCATGATTAGTTACAATGTTGTGGGTGGCAATGGTCAGGTCAATACTAGGCATGTTAGTGTATGACTAGGTAAATGTAATACTAGGGTCTTAGAGGAAGGTAGAGAAGTCTTGAAGTTCCACAGTGTTGAGAGATTGGCCAAGTTTGATGACATGAGTGTTTCCCAAAGTGATGATATCAATATCCATAGTGTATTCATTCAACATGGTTGAGGTTTCTAGAGGTAAAGATTTGTGGATGGAGGAATTAGGTGCACCAAGGTAGGTGAGAATAGAATCATCATCTTGGTAATGAACAATGTTAATGGTAGGAGAGTATTATCCCACAAGTTAAGGATGGGTCAAAAGGATGGATAAGAGTAATCATTTTTGATAAGTTAGGGGGCCAAAGTTGATTATGTTGACAAAAAAAAGGTAAGTGGGATGATGCCCTCAACCTCATACATAGGTGGAGGAGATGTTGGTGAGGAAGGGGTATCTTATTCAACAATAGTAGTAGTAGGTTGTGTGGCTTTCTTCTTATTGGGTAGAATGAATCTAAGGTTATGCTTCTCATGAGGATTTTGGGTCTCAATTGAGATCAATGTGTGCAGGCCATGCTCATATTGTCCTAAACTAAACCGTTTCTAGGCACACTTATGGAGGTCTATTTTGGCAAAGTTTGGGTTGTCCAAGTAAAATAATGTGGAGGTCAGTGGTTGAGGTGAAGAGGGTGCAGAAAAAATGTTGAGGGGATTATTAAGTTCCTCATATATGAAGTTGGTTTACCAACTAGGAGGTCCCAGAGGAATAATGGCTCTGATGTTGGGATCATAACCTGGTTGATAGTTGAGTTTTTCATGTTCCTAAGGAGTTTGGAAGGCATCTAGGGTGAGGAGATGGTATTCTCCAAGGGTAAGGCATTAGAAGGTAGGTTCTAAGGGATCAGTGGTAGGTATCTAGTCTATGGGAATAGATAAACTAGTATATGCATCTATGGAAGGGGAAGCAATGGCTTTGTTTTCTATGGTTGAGGGCTTGGAGTGCTTGGGGTGCTTTTATAAAGGGTAGGAGGATGTCATTATATTAGTAGGTCATGTTTGATGCTAAAAAAGGGCTTAGGTTAGCTTATATGGTGATAACCTGACCTTCATGTTCAAACTTGACATAATGATGGAGGGTAGAAGGTACATAACCCATAGATCAGACCCAAGGTCTTCCTTGCAGAATATTGTATTGGAATTTTCCTTCAACCACATAAAATTTTTTGGGGAGCATGTGAGGTCCTAGATGAATGTGAAAGACAATATTTCCCAAGGTAGTGGTCATGATATCATTAAAGGATCTAAGGATGACTAAAGTTTTGGACTTGACATTGTCTGGTAGTTTGAGTTGGTCATAGGCATGGGAAAAGATGATGTTGATGTTAGCTCCCCCATAGATCATAACCCATTTGATGTGCATTTGGTTGAAATGGGTAGTAATAAATAGAGGAGGATCTGGGTCCTTGGGGTGGATAGAAGGTATCTCAGAGTCCTTGAAGGTAATAAGGGTGGAGAGTTGGAGATCACCTATAAAGGCCTCTATAGGTCAGGAATATCCTAGTTTGACCTCAATGGCTTGCACAGCCTCTATCATGTCCTAGTGATGGTGAGGTGTAAATGAGCTTGTAGAGGCTCATCTTAGCTAGAGTTTGATGGAGTTGCTTAAGAATGACCCTCTTGATGGATTCAAAGGGTTTATCCTTAGAGGTGCCTAAGATAGTCCCTTTAGGCTAAGCTAAAGATGAAGAGATTAGGATCTAGTTTGGTTTAGGGTGAGAAGGTGGGTATGTCCATGGAATTGACACCATGGCCTTCCCTTTATCCTTTTGTTGTGATCATGTGACCTAGGTTCAGATGTGGTTAATTCTACTTTTAGATATAGGTACACCAAACTCCATGCAGGGAAGGCACCAAAATTTATGGAGGGTTTGATTGGCTATTTGATTGCTGGAGATATGTTTGCTTTGCTTTATTGAGAGGGTGAAGGGTTGGTATAAGTTTTGATTGGTTTAAGAGGGGGCAGAGAAATGATATATTGGTTGGTCAAAGGTGTGCCAGAAGGTTTGGGTTTGTTGATATAAGGGAGACTAACTATTTCTAGAAAGTGGTTTGATCCATATCTAGCTTTAAGGCAAATTTCAAATTTTGAACTAATATAGAAAAAGGTTTGTGTACCGATCTTGATCCCTACGTAATGGATACAAAGGATAGACTCATAGGATGGGGAGGATGGGTGGTAGTTTGGGTTGTTTCCTCGAGTGAGGGATGTAAGGTTGAAATAGGTAGTTTCTATATGAGAGGTATTGGTGATGAAGTTTCTCCTTTAGGGATAATATCCGTAGGAGTAGTGGTTTGTTCGGTAGTTAGGGGAGATTGTGAATTAGTAATCATTATTTACTTAGATATGCTATTTAAGATGGTATTTGATGATTCTAAAGCCTCTATGAGTGAACCTAGGGAGAAAGGAACCTCTTCGATTTAGGTCTCCAAAGGAGGGGAAGGTGGCTCCACCACCTTGAGAGATGAGATGGGGGAGGAGTAGGTATATTGAATGCTTGAGTCTTCATCGATGAGTTTATGAAGGAACATATCGACCATGTGGGCATCATGGGAGGATTCAACATGTGTGTCCTCACTTTTATTAGGGGTATGGTTGGGAAAAGGTTTCCTAAAGATGTCAAGAGTATGATTTTGAGGGGCATTGGGGTTATCCAACATGATTTCCCCCTTATCAATAAGCCTTTGAACAATATTCTTGAAGGTATTACATTGGCTGACATCATGTTTAATTACCTGATGAAAATCATAAAGGTCATTCTCATTATATGAAGTAGGTGCATGATGAGAAGAATCAAACTATTGAGGTGGTTTGATAGGGGGAAACTATATGATTTTATCTTTCAATACTTTCTCTAGAATCAAGGCATATGATTCTCCAAGTGGAGTGAACTATTTTTGGTTGCTTTGTTTTGGGTTCCTTATGTTTGAGTTAGAGGTAATAGGATAATTTTGATGATTAACATTGGGTGGAGGGGTAGTTTTAAGGACAACTACATTCATAATTCCATTTTTCTTGGTTCTGGTATTGGCTTGGTTGCCTAGTTTATAGGAAGAGGTTTCATTGGTCTTGAAGGTAGATTTATTGTTTCGTAACTTTAATTTACCCTCATCTATGGCTCAGTTCTCTATTTTATGTGCCATGGTAATATATTCATCAAAAGTTCTAAAGCTATGGACATGTAGTGTAGAAGATATATGTTTGGTGCAAGTTGAAGCGAAAAATTCTATAAGCTCAAGTTGAGGCAAGGAAAATGAAAGTTGATTAATCAAGATTCCAATGGATGGAAAAATTGATAATGGACTCATCATCAAAATTATTGATAGAATAAAGGTCGGTGATAGAGACTTTGTTGGAAATGTTAATGGAAAAGTGATCTAAAAAGACCTACACTAGTTGGGTGAAGGAAAAGATTAAATCCCTAGTGATGGCACTATACTAGTGAAGTGCTAGGTCAAATAAATACATAGGGAAGGTACACAAGATAAGGGCATCATCTTAAAAAATCATATCACATACATGTCCAAAATATCTAAGGTGTTGTTGAGGGTCTTCCTTACTCTAAAATTTGGTATATTTTGGAAGCTCCCATTGAGGAGGGTAAGGTCTGATAGGAACATAGGAATGAATAGGTTTGTTACAAATATAATCGTAGGATATGATGTTATGAGCCTTTAAAATGGATGAATCAAGGTTTTTCATCTCGTCCATGAGCATATTCATTAGGTTGATTTGAGACGATGCACCAAAATGGCTATAATGTGGATATTGTGGTTGGGGTTGGGTAACATATTGTATTTTGTTTGGTGGTTGAGTAGTGGGTACATACCCTTGTGGGTTAGGGATGTATCCTAGGTTTAGTGTAATAAGTACCTGGTGAGGTATTCTTGTAGGTTAGGGATGAATAGTAGTTGGATTGGTGACAAGGTGAGAAGTAGTAACCTTCATTCTAATAGGCAGTGAAGTAGAAGGGATAGACACTGCTAAGCTCGATAAATGGGTATTGACCAATGGATTAGGTTTGATAGAGAGAATGTTATTAGTGCTGGTGGTAAGTGCTCCAATAATGAGTGGATTATGATGGGTTAATGGTTGGGTTATTCCTAAGGTGGAAGAATCATTGGTAGGGACAAAATATTTAAGGGTAGCAGTTGGTTGGTGATGTTGGTTTTCAACTATGGCATCAAAGAGGTTAATATGGGTGGTGACTACAAAAATAATAATACCCCTCATAAGGTAATATGGCATTCCATAAGGAGGATTCTAAGATGGATTTGAAACTGGGGCATGGTGAGGGGAAGTGTTGAGGTAATATTGGAGGGCAACTAGATTATTGTCCAAAAAAGTGGTAAAATCCATGTCTTCCTTGAAAAATACCCAAGGAAATTAGGGATTCCTAATTGATGAGGTGAGTATTCTACTTTAGAGACATATTCCCTAGATGATGAGGTAGAAGAGGTTGATTTGAGTGACAGGTTCTACTCTACGAGGTCTCTTCACTGTTGGCGAGTGCGAACCATGCAAGAAGGGGGAGAGAACACAAAAGAATGAACTCACCACTAAAATAGAAAGAAGATAATAAAAAATGATAAATGCAATCAAGGGACACACTAAGAGGTATGTTAAGCCTAAAGGTTAGTTTTAATATTTCTTTTGGTCTATGCCTTAGTTTATGAGAATGTGTGATAGAAGTTGGATTACAGATTAGGTACTATAGAAGTAGTCTATGGTTGGTTTTAGGTTGTTTTAGGTGCTCAAAAGAATATATATTGGAATCAATAGGTGGCTTGGTATTGGGGCCTATCCCCTCACTTCACACACCATAGCGATAAAGGTGTCAGGTGCTTAGCTAATATATATTGATATCCAAATTTTATACTCAACTAGAGAGCTGACTTGGTTCTCCCCTTGGTAATGACATCCAAGTAGGATTGTCAAGAAAGGTGAAGGTGACTACTAGGTGATGAAATCCTAGTTGGGTCTTATCTCAAATTATTTTGATGTATAATTGATGAAAGTGATTTGGTTAGTGTGTGCAACAGAAGTGGTGCTATGATAAGATTAATGTGATTTAATTCAAAGTGAACTAATGTTAAAATCAAGAAATGGATGCAGTTGATTTTAATCCTAAAATAATTTTCAATTTTAATTATGATCATAGATAGAGAGAAGAACATATAAATGCAAATAAAAAATATGAGTAGGGACTCTAGGTCCCATCAGGCGTGCCA
The DNA here is from genome assembly GCA_037957365.1 of Torreya grandis. Lineage (NCBI taxonomy): Eukaryota > Viridiplantae > Streptophyta > Pinopsida > Cupressales > Taxaceae > Torreya > Torreya grandis. The sequence goes on from JARHVA010003248.1 coordinate 1,731,544, forward strand.
GAACATTTTATTTAAATTTTTTCTTTATGTTCTAAGGAAGATAGAAAATAAACTTGATATGGGTATTGTTGAAAAACCTATTTATTTTTATGTGATTTGAATCATAAGATTTTAAATAGATACTATTTAGCTTAGAAGTAAGACATTCATATAAAAAATTACTAAAGTAAACTTGTTTATTAGATAGATAGTTGGGTGGATTACCTAGTGATAGCTAGATCATAAACATGAGATGTTCATTAGGGGCTGTCAATCTACATGTTTTAAGCAATTAAGTTCAAAAATATGGAAAGAAGGTACTTGCATAAATAATCAAAAGGTATTAAAATTGAACACAAGAACACTTGCCTGAATAATAGACTAGAAATTATCAAATTAGTGATAAACTAATTAATACTAGTGCTAAAGGGCTGGGATATGCTTCAAAAAATCTAAAAGGGGTTTATAAATGATTAAGAACATAGAAAAATAGGTTTGGTTGAGGGTATATGGGTGAAAATAGCCTGTTGTTTTTCACTACCATAGTGACCATCGATGGTTAGGGTAACCGTCGGTGGTTAAGGTGACCATCAACAATCAAGCTGACCGTCAGTGGTTGGCTAGACCATTGGTCTTTGAGTCAATTATCGACGGTTATTATCTAATTTCTAGGTTGTTAATTACTAAATAAAGGGATCTAAAAGATGGATTCTAAGAGATGGGCAAGGGTTGGGTTGATTACAAAATGGGAATAAAGTAAATGAATATTGACAAATAAGTACTTGTCTTACTAGAAGTTGATTAGGAGAGTGGTTGAAATAGTTAACTTGTTGGTGGAATCTGGCTTGATTTCGATAGAGTAATGGTATTTGAGAGCTTGGTTGAGAGGTGATGGTGAGTCATCTCTCACTGAAATGGTTGAATTACTAATGATACTGATGATGCTAATGGTGTTGATAGATGTTGATAATGTTGATTTACCTGCAAATGAACACTCTTGAATCCTTGAGCTCTTTATAAATATTGAAGATGGATTTGACCTCCTAAGCTCATGTCTTATTATAGGTATAAGCAAGAGGTGGAAGTTAAGGTGCAACTAGGCCATCTAAATATAACTTATCCATACAAAGGCTTGTAAAAAGATTTAGGCAAGCTATATTTAGAAAATTTTGGTGGAGGTTTGCATGCTCTAGGTTAAGGAGGTGCACCCTGACCATCGGTGGTCAGGATTTCCCAAGGGTGACCGTAGATGGTTACAATAACCATCGATGATCAGGTCCAAAATAAAAAGGGGGCCTGAAGGCTAGGTGGATCCAGTTTGTGAAACTCGCTATGAGTGAGGTCAGATTGGTATAGATTGGTCCCAAGAGGGTCCTATACAGTCTAGGGTTTTTTGACATTTAAAATCGTAGTGTGCATATTTATGGTGCCTACACTCAATATGTGCATCCTAACTTACTCTAGATTCAATACTAATGTTTGATATTTTTTGTGCATTCTAGGTGCTTCATGTGTCTTTTTGAATTTTGTAGGCCATTCAACTTTATTAGAGCATAATCTTACAATATGTCCTGTATTTTGACAAATTAAGCAAACAACATTCATGTACTTACCATGGTTCCAATATGACTTATGCTTTATTATGTTAGGCTGCCTGATTGGTTTTTTTATGTTTATATTCTTGACTTGTTTTGAATTTTCATGCTCTCTCTTGAAATTTCTTGTTTTGTCTTCTAGCTACACATATTCAACCTTCAATTGGTTATACTCAAATTCCTTTAATTTGAACCATATGTTGATATCTTCTAATTGAATATTCATATCATTGATAGTCTTCTTTTGATTCTTCAAATCATCAATGGCTCTTATGAGCTTAGTTTCAAGGTTAGCTTCAACTTCTCCTTCTTTACTATCATAAAATACTTCTTCATCATGCATGTTGTCTTCTCTATGTTGATCACAAGACATATTGTGCTTCTTAGGATCACCTTTAAGATGTTAGACTTTGTCACAAAGGACCAAGCTCTAATACCAATTACTAGAAGAAAAGTGATTAAGAGGGGGGGGGTGAACCAGTTTAAAAAAAAAATTCATTCAATTGCACTTAATCATACATGAACCATTTTAAAAATCATGTACATCTTAGCAAGTATAAGAACTAAATCGTAAGATCATGAAACACATAAACACCACATATATATGGAAAAACCTTAAATGGAAGAAAACCCACTAATGAAGTAAATACACTATAGTCATATAATATAAACACCAATCTTTAATGAAGCACCAATTCTACATGGAGAACCAACCCTAACTAGCTAAGTATGAACTCATCTAGGCTTTAAGAAGCATCTACTTGCAAGGAGGCACCCATCCCCTAGATGATTTAGCATCAAATCAGCCACCTAATATACTTGATCACCTTCAAAAATCATTTTTTCTCATATAATAGATGCTGATCTTCTTCCTCAGTTCTTCACACACTTTTATCCCTCTCAAAATAGACTCTATCCTTCTTCACTCAACTAGTCATATTTTTGACTTGATTAGGTCATCTGACCTTAATCCTTATATGTAGAACCTCTATAGATATTCATGACACTTATATTATGGTCTGCATTAACTCTTTCTTCTTACCAATGTTTTATATCATTCTCTTTTACTATACTCTCACTATGCACACCCAACAAGCCTAATTAGCCTTGTTTTTATACAAGACACTTGATCATATCCTTCTTAGTTAGCCATAAAATTATATTCTTTGATTGTCTATATAAAATGTGTTAGTATATATAATATCATTCTTAAAATATGGATCAATAAATACATTAGGTCAACCATAGCCCAATTATCTCTTACTCATCTTTTAAGCTTTATGGAGACCTAATAGGCCTTCTTAACAACATGTTACCCTTTGATATTTATTGAAGAATATCCAAACACCTAACATGATAGGAAAGCATCATATGATACTCAGATATACCTTATCAAAATTTACTTTAGGTTTACAACACCTTTTAGGTCCAACCACTATTTTAACCCTTTATTAAAATACTGTTCATAAAAGGTATGTGCATGCACAGAGAAGTTATCTTCAAAAACTGAAGCATAAACATAGTTTTGATAAACAAACATGGAAAAATATCACATATTAATAAACCTCATGAATTTAGGGTCATCATAAACTTCATCAGATACTTCAACTCAGGGCATACAGGCTCAACCTTTTCTCTACAAGATGCTCACTCATAACTGCCAACTAACTCAAAAATATAGTTAAGAAAACATGAAATTATGAAACTTGATTGAAGATACTTAAGGGATTTAAATTCATGAGCATGATATTATAACATCCTCAGAGCAACCTCCATCAAAATGATTACAATTACTAATGGAAACAATGCGTCTTGTAGACCAATCTGCTGACCTTCTCTCTCACAAACTCCACTTAGCCAAATAAGCCATTTTGGATTCAATGTTACAAAATATTACACTAAATTTCAATCTTATGAAAAATATTGATATATTATTCAATTCCTAAACAACATCATCATACACTTAAATCTATTACTCTTCCATGAAAACACATCAGGAATCATTTTCTCACTTCTGCCTAATTTTATTATTGTCTGCACCATTTGGTATATTAGTGACTAGACAAATTGGATCACCAATTTTTCACACCTAAGATCTATAACCTATACATAAATCTTCATGGAAAATAACTACAAGTATCACACTTTGACCTTCATTTACTTAGCAACTTTAACTTGATCAACTCTATCTTCTACAACAAATCTCCAAAAGATAAGTACATTCCTATAGGGTTTAATCACTTTCCTAAAAAACACTCATACATGAAGATGATTTTGAGAGTTTAATACAACCTAAAATTACTTGTATATCCATATCAAATTATATTGAGCTCTTTAGAACAAGATCTTTAACATCAAGTCATTGTTAGGGTTCTTTGAGGGTTTAGACCATCTTCCAGTCTTAATGATCATTCATGAAGCTTAGATCCTATTTATAAAAACTAATTATTGGAACTTTGAGATAGAACATTATTTATCTATCATGAGTATCTTATATTCTCATGTAGATGTCTCACATGCCAGTGAGTAATTAAAAACTTTCTCAGGTAGACAACTCTTCATTCTGTGTACTTGAGAGACCTCAATATTTTTCAAGCCTTTTCTTACAAATCATGACTTGAAAATTCATGAAAATGATAAAAAAAAACTTGACTCACCTATGCCAATGTTCATCTACTCACCCATGTCATTAAAACTTATATTGATACCTTATCTGGCCACCATCTCTCTTTTTGTTTTCTAAGCTTTTGACTTGCAAGTCATAATAGGTCTTGAAGTTGACCTTATAACCATTGTCCAATATTTCATCACCTCATATATATGACATGAAATATCCTATCATGCTTAACTACTATCAAACATTCTTCATATGTCTTGTCAATAGCTCATGATGCCTTATTAGTCCAAACTAAATCTAGAACTAGTCTAGTTGTAGACTTGGACTGAAGTAATTACCTCTATAGATTTCACCTTGAAACTCTCTTGAGTGATCATTGCCTCTTATGCATGCTCAAGAAACCTTATACAATTAATATTATCCATAACTTCAATATATCATCTTTGTCACTCACTTAGAGCATCTTTAGAGCTGTTTATAGATCTTTTGAGCTCGAATGAAGATATCCATAGTTCACTTAGAGCATCTTCAAATTTGTATACATAGATATTTAAAGCTAACCTTATAATAATTTTCAAGGTACTAAACACATAATGTACAAAATAAAATAACCTCTCTCATGCTCAAACATTGTCAAGTATTCTTCATAGCTTTCACATATTCGTAGCTCATTCAGAACATTTTCAGAACTGCTTACACAAATCGTAAGAGCATATGGTTTCTTCTTCAAAGGTCACTTATTTTATCATGCTTCCTGCACATATCATCTCACAAGGTCTAGACAAATATTTATAAGTTACTTGAAACTTTGACATACTTACCTATACTTACTCATGATGATCTCAATGATATAACTAACACACATCAACTAGTACTCTCACATCACTACTTTCATACAAAAACAACTCTCATTATGTTGGCATAAGAACTTATCATACACATGCCTCAAAGCTTACTTGACCATGCATCTTCACAAAAACCTTTGACATTAATGAAAATATTAATGGCAAAAGTCAAAAATTAAAGATAATGCTCAACACGCAATCCTACTACAACATAAAAAATTACATATAAATTATTGAGCTTTCTATGAAAAATAATTATTACCTTTTAAATTATATATTTTTCCAAATTTAATATGTCTGAATTATTTTTTAACATGTAAGATACCTATGAAGCTATAGCCTAAGTGTTGAAACCAAATGTAGATGACTAAACACATCAGTGAGATCAAAATCACCTAGCCCCCTACAAAAATCTCCATAAGTAGGCTTCATGAAATTCTCCTCATCCTCCTTAGGTAAAATGCATATAACACCACATGATTTTCAATGTTGAAGTGAGACAGAAGCCCTAAATAAAACCTCTGCATGCCCACCCTCAGCCATAGAAATATGAGAAACTTGGATCATACATTAAACAAGGGTGTTAGTAAGCACCTTACATGCATTAAAAGTATCAAGCTATATAGCCTCCTTGATTGTAGAGGATATTATTTCATGGGGATGTGATTTTTGGATAGGCACTTTCAAGGGATGAAAAGACACATGACGTGCACCTGACCTATCCTATGTAGAGCCTTTTCCTCTACCTTGAAACCCTAAGAAATAAAAAATAATTTGAAACTTCATTAAGGATAAACTAAAAGTATATTTTTATTAGAAAATACAAGGGGACTTAAAATAAATTGTTGATCAACTCGTGGGTGCATCAATGGATTGCAATCTATTTTATTAACACATCTAGTGGCATGTCACTTTTTCCATCATTTTATAACACAAAAAATTTGGCTTATATATTTTTTCTAATCTTTCACAATGGCCACAATTAATGTTTTAGAATAGTATTCCCTACATCCATCTCTATAACTAGTTTACCTATCAATTTTAACCATTAACAAGTCAACATTTCCTATTAATGTCTCTAATGTATTTTATAGAGAAGTTTGGTGGGCATTTCCTATACGGGGATCCCTTATTGCTTTAATTAAATTCTTTTTTTTTCCCCCCCTATTATCTAGGTTGCTAATTCCTCCTGACTACTATTGGGGCTTGAGGAACTATAGGTGGGTTATGATAGTTTGGTGGGATCGGAGAGTTAGGTTATTCATTTTTACTTTCTACATTTCCCTTTTCATGTGAAGGTGTAATATGTGTTAAAAAAAATTCATAATTCTAACAATAAAATGGAAATACAATAAAATTCACAAAATTTATTTTTAATTTCACTCAAATTCATTTTCATACCTTTCCTCTTACATTTCATTGTTGATTTTGAGGTAAAATGTTGTATTTCTAAAATACATGTTGAACTCTTTGCTTGTCTACTCACAGTTTGAATTGATGCCGAATGAAAGGCATGAACATTTTTTTTACTTATAATAAGAGTAATACGTACATGGTTTTAAAAACTAAAACCATGTATGTGATTTAGGATTGTTAATCACAAAGCCTATGAGCCAAGACTGTGTACGAAATTTTTGAAGCCATGTATGCGAAAACATTGAAATCAAGATAAATGCAAAAAAATGTGGACTTTTTTGCCCCCCAACTTCATGGACTTACTTACCTAAATAATGTAATATAAATAGTATATTATATATAATATAATATGTATGCTATCATTGAGAGGGCCATTATTTAGATTCATCCCAACATCTTTTGATACCTTCTCCATAATTTAGTAGAACCTAAAAAACTATATTAAAAATATAAATTATTTTCACTATTTATTCTTCTACTATGAACTATATTAACATTTGAAAGGCAGTATTAAGTACAAAAATGTCAGTAAAAAATTTCATAGCCAGTAAAATCAACTGTCAAATTTAGTAAACAATGTCGAAGCACTCAATTTTATGGTAGTATGTATGTATTTGTATTTTTAAATGAATTATTAATTTATCTTTAAAATATTTATAAAAAAAACAAGAAGGGATAGTTAATAAAATATAAAAAGTTAGGAAAACTAATAACTTATCAGGGCTTTAACATTTCACCAATCACCATCCTTGCACTTTTGCAAACTCGCATGAAAATTGCTCTTGCATCTCTACTAATAAGTGTTCATTATTGTTAATAATCACAAGATATTGTTTATTTTTAGGTTTATATTCCTTACATTTTAAATCTCTTTTTATTTTTTTGATAGTAGCAACATTTATGAAACATAGAAAAATACAGAGTTTCTCCTATTTTTCCAAAATTTATTCATAATCAACACTTAATACTTACTTCTCCCCCAAGGCCTAAGTATAAAATTATCACCTACTCATTTTTTACCACTTAAAATGAATGCATGCACCAATTAATTACAAATACCTAGTACAAACCCTTGCATATGCTTTAATGTCTAATCAATTTGTATTCAATTCAATTTATTCATAGATAAAAATCATGAATCATGTATCATAATCTACAAAATCCATAGTTAATATGTTTATTATATATTATATAACATTTATTATATACCTTCACACTTATGCCTCATACTCTGCACCAATGATATTGTCTGCTCTACCTTCTCATTGTTGAATTTGAAAGTAAATGTCTTTTAACTGTAACAACAAATGCTCATCTACATCTCCATCTACATTTGAGACATAAATGTTGATATATATATATATATATATATATATATATATATGGGTATGAGGACATAGATTTTCATGTGCATTATTGTGTACATCTCTGATCAGGAGCAAATAGATAGTTCCAATTAATTTGAAAAAAAAATACTAATTTCAATACAAATCAAGATTACATATAAAATGCAAACCCAAAAATCATCCAAAGTTTCAGGTCACTAAACTTTAACGAAATCATAATCAAAATAATAAAACAACAAGATAAAAACTTGATTCACCAAACCAAAAAGAGAACCATAAAAAATAAACCTCAATATCAAAAGGTAAAAATTTAAAAAAAAAAACCTTTTACAAGATCACCAAACAAAAATGCAGAACCATAAAAAATAAACGTCAACATCAAAAGGTCAAAAAAATAAAAGATTTTACAAGATCGCCCCTAACACTTCAACTTCACCTAGCACAAACTTCCATAGGGAGGGAATTTAGACCACCTGATACTTAATCAAATGCCCTTTTTAGAGCCCTTGCACTCGGATATAAAATCCAAAACACTAAATCCCACAAAAAGATGACCGACCTAAAACAAAAAATCCATAAGACAAAGATCCAACTGCCAAAGACAATGTTTCTAGTTTTTAAACTTCAACAAGGAAACCAAACTTGTTTTAGAAGGTTCCTAGTGGATCATGGGACTTAACTTACACATAGTTTTGGACCCGCAACCATAATAGTATACCAAAAAATATATAAAGAAACCAGAAAATATATATATGCCAAGAAAACATAGCAGATTTAATTTATGCTACCACCATCATGGAATCAAAGAAAAAAATTATACAAATTAAAAAAATCGAACCAAACAAAAAGAATATCTTAATAAAAAAATGTAGAGATTCACGAAGCAAAGTAAGCACATATCTTTATATTCAATTTTTTTAGTAATAAAAGAGAAGAATTGCAAGTTATGAATATAATTATTGTTATTGGTGTTATTGAAAGAAATAATAAAAAAATCCTAAAAATATTTGTATTCATATCTATTTATATATGACATCTCACATCCATATCTATTTGTATATGAAAACTTTAGCTCACCTTGAATTCTTTCACTACTTTCATGTCTAATATTATCTTGCCCTTGTCTACCATTTCTTCATTACTCCAGCTCATAGTGAAACTTGACATTTCATTCATGCACAACTCATTGCGACATCATATGAAGTAAGACACTACTTTCTTTTCCACCATCAACTCCACTAGAAATATAAAATATTGTTACTTAATGCTTTGTGGACAAAACGTAAAACAATTTCATTGATCATTGGTTTTGTGTGTAGTACACTTGATGATTTGCAATCTTTACTTACAAAACCTCATTTTACTAGATCATCAAGTCACATCACTCAAAACACTTTGAAATCTCTCACTACTTTCATGTTTTTTATAGCCTTGCCCTTTTGCATCATTTCATTATTATTCAAGCTCACTGTAAAATGTGGCATTCCTCTCCACATATCTCATTGCTATGTCATATAAGATATGTTAGAACTACAGTATATTTCTCCACTTCGATGCAAGTAGTTTGCATGAACAATTGTTTCAATCACAACACAGTTTGCATGGACAACTATTTCAGTTACAGCAGTTAAACATTAGTTTATTTCCAGTTTAGTTAATTCTTTAATTCTATTTATTTAGATCCTAATCACAATTTTTAGTACATAGAATTAATAAGATTTAATAAAAAAATTCATTACTATAGCAATCAGTCGATGTATATTATTTTTGTTACTTTTATTTTTCTCTGCCCTCTCACAAATTGGTATCAGAGCTAGGCATTGAACCTGGGAAGCAGCAGAAGATCTAGGGAGAGAAAAGGTTGCAGCAGTAGTACAATCATGGAGTGCAAGGTGAAGAAAGACTAGTTTTTTTTCTTTAGTAGAATAGCGTAGCCAGCTAAAGAGCAGACCTAGAGCGCTGGAGACAAGATGTAGGGAGGAGAAAGGCTGTAACAGTAGCAAAATCTTGCAAGTGTAGATCTTTGAGGAGAGATTGAATGCTGTAGCATTTACTATTTTTTTTGGTGTGGTCTTTCAGCTTGAGACATGGCAATAAACAACAACATTTCTCAGCCCCAGATTCCCATTTTTAATGGTAATGATTTTTGGGAAATTAAAATGAGATCATTGTTTTGCTCACAAGATGTTTGGGATTTGGTAGAAAATGGCTTTGTAGAACCACAAGATGAGGCTATCCATTAGGCATTAACTTGAGCACAAAAGGAAGAGCTTAAAGAAAACAAGGAAAATGATTGAAAATCTCTATTCCTAATCCAGTAGGCAATGGATGAATCCATTTTTTATAGAGTTGTAACAACAACGAGATCCAAGTCAGCATGGAAAATCTTAGAGACTACCTATAAAGGTAATACAAAGGTGAAAGTAAGTAAATTGCAATCTCTTAGCAAAAATTTTGAAAATTTACAAATGAATGATTCAGAGTCTATAGACTAGTTTATGGTTCAAGTACTGAATATTGTGAATCAAATTAGATCTAATGGAGAAACAATAACAGATCAAAAGATCATAGAAAAAAATATCAGTAGTTTACCTAGCAAATTTGATGTAATAGTTGTAGCTATTGAGGAAACCAAGGATTTGGAACAGTTATCAATAGATGAATTAATGGAATCTTTGTTAACATATAAATCCATAATGAATAGGAATAACAATACTTCTTTTGAGAATGCTTTCAAGTCTCAGGTATCATTTGGCAGATGAAGAAGAAGAGGAAGGTCAAACTTCAGAGGAAGAGGCAGAGGCAGAAATGGAGGGAACAATCTAGATCAAGGTGAAAAAATAATCAAAACTACAACAATAGAGGATGTGGCAACAATCACTTCCAGAAAAATTCACAGAGGTTTGATAAATATAACATTCAATGTTATTACTACAAAGAATATGGACATTATGCAAGTGAATGCAGAAAGAAACAAGGAGATGTGGACAAGCAGAATGTTAATTACACAAATCAATCTAATTCTAATTCTGGAATCTTATTCCTCATTTGTCATGTTGCTCAGAAAAATGCTAGAGATATTTGGTTTTTAGATAGTGGATGCAGTAACCATATGACAGGGAATAAAGAATTGTTTTCTAGTCTTGATGATTTTGTAAAATTTGAAGTGAAATTAGGAAATGATAATAAAGTGGATGTAATGGGTAAAGGAGTAATAAATGTTTTGTCAAAAAATGGTGAAAAAAGATTTATTCCTAGTGTTTATTTTGTACCTAGACTAAAGCATAATCTTATGCATGTTGGACAGTTAGTAAAGAAAGGTTATAGAGTATCTTTTATGGATAATGTTTACACAATACTAGACAAGTTTCCAAATGGAAGGTTGATATAAAAAGTGGAGATGAACAAGAATTGGATGTTCCCTCTTCGAGTTCAGTGCATCTAAGGAGAAGAGGAAGCCCCCTTTAAAACCATGCATCCAGACCAATCATGGCTATGGAATTTAAGGTATGGACATTTACATTTTGGAGGTTTGAATTTGTTACAAAAGAAAAATATGGTGAAGGGATTACCACCAATAGAGCAGCCAGGAAGTTCATGTGAGAGTTGCATCCTGGCAAAACAGCATAAAGAGAGATTTTCAGTAGGAGCTTCATATAGAGCAAGGGTAATATTGGAGCTAGCCATAGCGATTTATGTGGACCAATGCAAACACCATCATTTTGAGGTAGTTCTTATTTTCTAACCTTCATTAATGATTTTAGCAGAAAGACTTGGATATATTTTCTCAAAGAAAAGTCTAAATTGGAAAATTTAAAGAATTCAAGGCTATGGTTGAAAAGCATAGTGGCCTTTACATCAAGGTACTTAGATTAGATAGAGGAGGTGAATATATTTCTAATGAATTTCAAGATTTTTGCAGATATCATGGCATTAAAAGGCAACTGACTACAAGGTACACACCATAGCAGAATGGTGTAGCAGAAAGGAAAAAATAGAACAGACATGGAGATGGCTAGAAGCATGTTGAAGGCCAAACATTTGTCAAATGAATATTGGGCAGAAGCAGTAGCATGTGCAGTATATATTTTGAATAGAAGCCCAACAAAGAGTGTCAAAGATTGAATTCCACAAGAAACTTGGAGTGGTAAGAAACATAGTGTACATCATTTTAGAATTTTTGGTTGTATTACATATTATCTTATACCATCTAAATTGAGAAGAAAACTTGATGATAGAGGTGAGAAATGCATTTTTATTGGCCATAGTGAATAATCAAAGGCTTATAAGTTGTATAACCCCATTTCAAAGAAAGTGATTATCAGTAGAGATGTGGAATTTAAGGAAGAAGAAGCATGGGATGGAAGCATTGATAAAACCATCAAAATTGGAGCAATAATTCCCAAAAATGAAGAAGAATCTGAAGAACAAAATTTGCAAGGTGATCAATTCTCTCCACAAGCAAGAACAAGCACTCAAATAAGAAGACCTAGGAGCTTAGCACAAGGTGAATCATCTGGTCATGCATGTCATCCTACTCCCAATTCACAAGTAACTAATGAATTAGATCCAACTCTTACCACTTTAAGATCAAAATTTAAAGGTAAAAAAATGAGAAACTTGAATGAGATTTATGATCAAGAAGAAGAGAAGTCAGATTTGTGTTCAAATTTTTCCTTTTTCTCTCATGATCCTGTGTATTATGAAGCAGTTAATGAAGAACATTGGATAAAAGCAATGGATGAAGAGATGAATGCTATTGAGAGAAATCAAACATGGGATCTAATTAATCTACCTGAAGGTAAGGATTGCATAGGAGTCAAATAGGCTTATAAGATCAAATTTAATGCAGAAGGTCAGATCGAAAATCACAAGGCAAGGTTAGTAGCAAAAGGTTTTACACAAGAACATGGAATTGATTATAATGAAACATTTTCTCCAGTTGCTAGACTTGATACTATTAGAATGGTTTTAGAAATAACTACACAAAATAATTGGAAAGTATATCAAATGGATGTCAAATCAACCTTCTCGAATGGTTTTCTAGATGAAGAAGTGTATGTGAAACAACCACCAGGTTATGAAGTGCATGGACATGAAGAAAAAGTCTACAGATTAAATAAGGCCTTCTATGGTCTCAAGCAAGCACCAAGAGCATGGTATACAAACAATGGATTCAACAGAAGCAATAGTGAGTCTACATTGTACACAAAAATCAATAGAGAAGGTCAGATTTTGATTGTTTGTTTGTATGTTGATGATCTGATTTTCATTAGAAATTTGTCTGTAGACACATTTTAATCAGCAATGAAGAAAGAATTTGAGATGATAGATTTGGGATTAATGAAGTATTTTTTGGGCATAGAAGTTGTACAATCACAGAAGGGAATTTTTATTTGTCAAACTAAATATGCAAATGATGTGTTAAGGAGGTTTAAGATGTTGAAATGTAAATCAACACCTACAATAGTTACTACAGGGACCAAAATTAGCAAAGAAGACAAAGGGCCTAATGTTGATTCTACAACATTCAAAAGACTAATTGGTATTTTAGTGTATCTTACAACTACAAGACCAGATATCATGTATGGGGTCAGCGTAATCTTTAGATTCATGGAGTCACCAAAAAACTCACATTGGCAAGTTGGAAAGAGGATATTGAGATATGTGGCAGGAACAACAAAATATGGAATTTTATATTCCACAACTAATGATTTTGGTTTGATTGGTTATACTGATAGTGATTTTGTAGGTAGCATTGATGATAGGAAGAGTACTTCTGGACATGCCTTTCATTTTGGAACAGGTGTGGTCCCATGGGCATCCAAAAAACAACCTATAGTGACATTTTCATCAACTGAAGTAGAGTATGTAGCAGCCACATCAGTGGCATGGCAAGCAATTTGGATGAGGAGAGTATTGACAGATTTATTACAAGCACAGAAGGAGTCAACACCAATCTTTTGTGTGAACAAATCAGCAATTGCATTCTCAAAAAATTATGTCTTTCACAAGAGGAGCAAACACATTGATACAAGATTTCATTTTATTAGAGAGTTAGTGAACAATGGAGAAATCCATTTTGAGTTTTGCAGATCTGAAGACCAATTGGCAGATATATTCACAAAGGCATTAGAAAAAGAGAGTTTTGGTTATCTAAGACAAAATTTAGGCATTGTAAATGTTGAAGTAGTTAGTCGTAGAAATTAATGGGGAGTGTTAGAACTGCAGTTAATTTCTCCACTTCGCTTATGCAAGCAGTTTGCATGAACAATTGTTTGTCACATCATAGTTTGCATGGACAACTATTTCAGTTATAGTGGTTAAACATTAGTTTATTTCTAGTTTAGTTTATTCTTTAATTCTATTTATGTAGATCCTGATCGCAAATTTTAGTACATAGAATTAATAAGTTTCAATAAAAAATTTCATTGCTGTAGCAATCAGTTGGCGTATATTATTTTTGTTACTTTTATTTTTCTCTGGTCTCTCACAAAATAACACACTCCCCTTTTCACCATAACCCAACTAGAAATATCAAATTATCATTTCATCGAAAAAAAATACAAAAAAATAAATAAAATCAACATTTAAAAATTCTGTATATAATATAAATATTGATTTTCACTCCCTCACTTTACAAAACCCCTCACTCTACATATATATTCTATTCTACTTTAGTTCGTCATGAATTACTTGCTTTGCCCTAAAAACTTGTTTTTAGGATGGTGTCGGTGAACATGAAAAGCATTTAGTTAAGAAGCCATTAATGACTTCTTATTTGACAACATGAATTACTTGCTTTGCCCTAAAAACTTGTTTTTAGGGCGGTGTCGGTGAACATGAAAAGCATTTAGTTAAGAAGCCATTAATGACTTCTTATTTAACAAGTACAAGCAAATGTGGGTACCCACAGCAGCCTCTTTAGTTGCCCTGAGGTGAAACAAAATCTTTCACATGGAAAATGATGAATTTTCAGATAAAACGTTTTTCGTCAACTTTTTAATTGTCTGTCATTATTATTATTATTGTTATTTTTGTGGTGCGGGAAGGCAATCTCAATGTCAATGTGTCACTGAATTCATGATTTGGATCAGACATTCAGTTCTTGAGAAAGTGGACGCGCTTTTGTGAATGCAAATAATGAGTGGTACTCATTTATCCCATTTCTTCACATTCGAAAATCCTTAAAACGTTTGCATGTCAGTTTCCCCCCTCCCAAAATGCAATATGTAAAGAAATAGGAGAGATAAAAGGCCCCGCTTAGCACTAACACAGTAAACACAAAACCAGAAAAGTGTGCAAAACTATTCATTGTATTGTACAAATTAATTGACCTTGCAAATGGTATCACCATCAGTAAATGTTACCAAAATATTCAATCTGAAAAATTGGTTGCACCATTAATTATATTGTTTTAATTTCAAACCTCCGCTGTCTTAAAAATGGACTTACAAGATTTTTAATTTGTATATACGTTATTCACATAGCTGGATTCCAAGGAAAACACTCTGACAGTTATATTGTGATTGGAACCTGAAATGTTTGATGCTAATAAGTTTTCTCCAATTTGATAAGCACTCAGTAGTGCCAAGAAGGCTCCTAGACTATGGCCTGTGATTCTAATACACAATTATTCGCCCTCTGCACCTCCTCTATAACCTGTTCAGATGCACTCTTACTCGTGTTATTTGTATTATGATCATCAACAGCATTGGAAGAGTTGTTATAGAGGCATAGAAACCCATTCTCAACCTTTGGATGGACTACAATTACTTGTGCCAGAAGAACCATATAAAGCAGCTTGGGATGGCATGCATTAAATGCTTTCAAATCTGTCTTAAGATATTCAGCCCATTCGCAAGGAGTCATGGTGCCTCTCCATGCAAACAGCATTGGAAGAGTTGTTATAGAGGCATAGAAACCCATTTTCAACCTTTGGATGGACTACAATTACTTGCGCCAGAAGAACCATATAAAGCAGCTTGAGATGGCATGCATTAAATGCTTTCAAATCTGTCTTAAGATATTTAGCCCATTCGCAAGGAGTCATGGTGCCTCTCCATGCAATAAGTATAAATCTTCTGCCCAATCTTTTGATCTCTTGCAAGTCATCACTTACAGCAAGGAATCCAATCCAGTTAGATGATCATACTAGGAGATATCATTATTGTTACAAGGTGGGTGATCAAAGACCATCCACCATTGGTTCTAAAATAATTTTTGGATCAATGCATCAGTGGATTATAATCTATTTTCTTGACACATTTAGCAGTACTTTACTTTTTCCATGATTGGATAGTGCACAAATTTGGGCATTGATTTTTTTTACTCTTTCACATGGCTATAGATAATTTTTTAGAATAGTACCCTCTAAATCTATCTCTATAAGCAACCCACGTCAATTTGACTTGTTAACAAATCAATTTTTTCTATTAATGTCTTTAATGTATTTTATAAAGAAGTTTGGTTGAAGTTTCTTAAAAACGGATTCTTTGTTGCGTTAATTAAACTCTCAAATTCTATATTTTGTTTCCTTACTTCTTTAGGGGGTTTGAGGAATTATAGGAGAGTTATGACAATTTGATGGGTTAAGAGGGTTAGGTTGTTCATTTTTACTTTCTAAATTTCTTTTTGTACATGAAGATGTATTATGCAAAAAGAAATTTCTTTTTGCATTCAAATTCATTTGCATACCTTTCCTCTTGTGTGCCATTGTTGATTTTGAGGTAAAATGTTGCATTTCTAAAATACTAGTTGAGCTCTTTATTTGTCTCGTCATGGTTTGCATTGATACCAAATGAAAGGCATGAACATTTTTTTACTTATAATAACAGTACCATGTACATGGTTCTAAAAGCTAAAATTGTGTATGTGATTCAGGGTTGTTAATCACAAAATCTATGAGTCAAAATTACGTACATACTTTTAAAAACTGTGTATACAAAAACATTGAAATCAAGTTAAACACAGAAAAAGTGTCAACTTTTTGACCTCCCAACTTCATACACTAATTCAAATAAATAATATAATATATGTATGTTATCATTGAGAGGGCCATTATTTGGATTCATCCCAATATTTTTTTATGTTTTCTCCACAATTTAACAAAACATAAAAAATTAAAATAAATATATAAATTATTTTCAATTATTTTTCTTCTATTATAAATTATATTAACATTTAAAAAATAATATTAAATAAAAAATTGTCAACAAAAAATTTCATAATAAATAAAATGAACCATTAAATTTAATAAATAATGTCAAAACAAAATATTATATATATATATATATATATATATATATATATATATATATATATATATATATATATACATAAAATGAATTATTATTTTATTTCAAAAAGATTTTAAGAAAAATAAAACCAAACCAAACATAAATAATTAATAAAATATAAAAAATTTGGACAACTAATAACCTACCACCTTTAACATTTCACCAATCACCTTCCCTGCACTTTTGCAAATTTGTATGAAACTTGTTCTTACATCTCTACTAATGAGTATTCACTAATGTTGATTTTCACAATATATTTAATATATTTAAATCTATATTCCTTACATTTCTAATCTCATTTTATTTTTGATAGCAGCAGTATTTATGAAAAATACAGAGTTTCCCCTATTTTTCCCAGACTACAAACCCATGTGTATGCCTTAATGTTTAATCAATTAGTGCTCAATTTGATTTATTCATAGATAAAAACCGTGAATCATGTATTGCAATCCACAAAATGCATGGTTATTATATTTATTATTAAATTATATACTATACAACATTTATTATATGCATTCGCACTTATGCCTCCCTCTCTGCACCTTTGATATCGTCTGCTGTACTTTCTCATTGCTGAATTTCAAGGTCGATGTCTTCTAATCATCACAACTACTGCTTATCTACATCTCCACTACATTTGAGACTTGAATGTTGATTACTATATACATAATCTGATAATAGCTATATACAGTGTTTGTATGGTTATGAAGACATACATAAATTTTCGTGTGCATTATTGTGTACATCTCGGATGAGGAACAGACGGAATTTCAATTAAAAAATATTAACTTCAGAACAAATCAAGATTACATGTAAAATGAAACCCAAAAAAAAATCCAAAATTTTAGGTCACTAGACATAACAAGGATATAACAAAATCACACTCAAAATGATAAAACAAAAAGATTAAAAAACTTTGATTCGCGAAACAAAAAACAGAACCATAAAAAATAAACCTCAATATTAAAAGATTCCCGAAAAAAAAATTAAAAGATTTTGCAAGATCACCCCTAACACTTCAACTTCACCTAGCATAAACTTCCATAAGGAGTGAATTTAGACCACCTGATACTTAAATCAAATGCCCTTTTTAGAGCTCTCACACTCAGATCTAAAATCCAAAACACTAAATCCCACAAAAATGTCAGTAAAACAGAGCATAAAAAATAAGAACAGAAATATTTAGATTGCTATAGCAATGGAAAAAACAAGATTTTATTGATTTTTTTGATCTTACAGATTTTCTTGATCTTGCTTACAAAGCTGTGCCCATGGGTCTCTTAAATAGATTTGAAAGCAAACAATAGTTAGAAAAGCAAACTGAAGACTAATTATGGTCTTTGCATGCAAACTAACTCTTTAACTGCTTGAACTAACTGTTTGTTAACTGTTGTGCATGAGAAGGAGGTGGAACTGGTAGTTTTGGAGAAATTAACTCCAGTTGACTTCAGTTTCTAACACTCCTCCTTAATTTCTACCATTAACTACTTCAACATTTACAATGCCTAAATTTTGTCTTAGATAATCAAAGGTCTCCTTTGCTAATGCCTTTGTGAATATATCTGTCATTTGGTTTTCAGATCTGCAGAATTCCAGATGGATTTCTCCATTGTTCACTAACTCTCTAATAAAATGAAATCTTGTATCAATGTGCTTGCTCCTCTTATGAAAAACATGATTTTTTGATAATACAATTGCTGATTTGTTGTCACAAAAGATTGGTGTTGACTCCTTCTGTGCTTGTAATAAATTTGTCAATATTCTCCTTATCCATGTTGCTTGACATGCTACTGATGTGGCTGCTACTTACTCTACTTCAGATGATGAAAGTGTCACTATAGGTTGCTTTTTGGATGCCCATGTGACCACACCTATTCCTAAAAGAAAGGCATGTCTAGAAGTACTCTTCCTGTCATCAATGCTACCTCCAAAATCACTATTAGTATAACCAATCAAACTAAAATCATTAGTTGAGAAATATAAAATTTCATATTCTATTGTTCCTGCCACATATCTCAATATCCTTTTTCCAACTTGCCAATGTGAGTCTTTTGGTGACTCCATGAATCTAGAGATTAAACTGATCCCATACATGATATCTGGTCTTGTATCTATAAGATACAGCAAACTACCAACTAGTCTTTTGAATATTGTAGAATCAACATTAGACCCTTTGTCTTCTTTACTAATTTTGGTCCCTGTAACAACTGGTGTAGGTGCTGGTTTACAATTCAGCATCTTAAATCTCCTTAACACATCCTTTGCTTACTTAGTTTGACAAATAAAAATTCTCTTCTCTGATTGTACAACTTCTATGCCCAAAAGGTAATTCATTAATCCCAAATCTGTCATTTCAAATTCTTTCTTCATGCTGATTTAAATGTGTCTACAGACAAATTTTTAGTGAAAATCAAATCATCAACATACAAACACACAATCAAAATCTGACCTTTTTTGTTGATTTTTATGTACAATGTATGCTCACTATTGATTTTGCTTAATCCATTGTTTGTCATGTATGAATCAATCCTACTATACCATGCTCTTGGTGCTTGCTTGAGACCATAAAGGGCCTTCTTCAATCTGTAGACTTTTACTTCATGTCCTTGCACTTCATAACCTGGTGGCTGTTTTACATACACTTCTTCATTTAGGAAACCATTCAATAAAGCTGATTTGACATCCATTTGATATACATTCCAATTATTTTGAGCAGCTATTGCTAAAACCATTCTAACAGTATCAAGTCTAGCAACTAGAGCAAATGTTTCATTATAATCAATTCCATGTTCTTGTGCAAAACCTTTTACTACTAACCTTGCCTTGTATTTTTCAATATTTCTTTCTACATCAAATTTGGTCTTATAAATATATTTGACTCCTATGCAATCCTTACCTTCAGGTAGATTAGTTAGATCCCATGTTTGATTTCTTTCAATGGCATTCATGTCTTCATCCATTACTTTTATCCAATGTTCCTTATTAACTGATTCTTCATAATACATAGGATCATGAGTGGAAAGAGCAAAATTTGAACATAAATCTAACTTCTTTTCTTCTTGATTATAAATCTCATTCAATTTTCTCATTTTCTTACCTTTAAATCTTGATGTTAAAGTAGCAAGAGTTGGATTAGATTCATCACTTCCTTGTGAATTTGTAGTAGGATGACATGCATGACTAGATGATTCACCTTATACTAAGCTCCTAGGTGTTCTTATTGGAGTGCTTGTTCTTGTTTGTGGAGAGGATTGATCACCTTGCAAATTTTGTTCTTAAGGTTTTTCTTTATTTTGTGGAATTGGTGCTCCAATTGTGATGGTGCTACCATCCCATGCTTCTTCTTCCTTAAATTCAACATCTCTGCTAATAATCACTTGCTTTGAAATGGGGTTATACAACTTATAAGCCTTTGATTCTTCACTATAGCCAATACAAATGCATTTCTCACCTCTATCATCAAGAATTCTTCTCAGTTTAGATGATATAAGAGAATATGCAATACAACCAAAAATTCTGAAATGATGTACACTATGTTTCTTACCACTCCACACTTCTTGTGGAATTCGATCTCTGACACTCTTTGTTGGGCTTCTATTCAGAATATATACTATGCAGCTATTGCTTTTGCCTAATATTTATTTGTCAAGTGTTTGGCCTTCAACATACTTTTAGCCATCTCCATGATTGTTCTATTCTTTCTTTCTGCTACACCATTCTGTTGTGGTGTGTACCTTGTAGTCAATTGCCTTTTAATGCCATGATATCTACAAAAATTTTGAAATTCATTAGACATATATTCACCTCCTCTATCTGATCTAAGTACCTTTATGTAAATTCCACTTTGCTTTTCAACCATAGCCTTGAATTCTTTAAACTTTCCAAAGGCTTCAGACTTATTTTTGAGAAAATATATCCATGTCTTTCTGCTAAAGTCATCAATGAAGGTTAGAAAATAAGTACTACCTCCAAATGATAGAATTTGCATTGGTCCACATAAATCACTATGGACTAGCTCCAATATTATCTTTTCTCTATATGAGGCTCCTACTGGAAAGCTCTCTCTATGTTGTTTTGCCAGAATGCAACTTTCACATGTACTTCCTAGCTATTCTATTGGTGGTAATCCCTTCACCATATTTTTCTTTTATAACAAATTCAAACCTCTAAAATGTAAATGTCCATACCTTAAGTGCCATTTCCATGATTGGTCTAGATGCATAGTTTTGAAGTGGGCTTCCTCTTCTCCTTGGATGCACTAAATTTGAAGAGGGAACATCCGATTCTTATTCATCTCCACTTTTCCTATCAACCTGTCACTTGGAAACTTGTCTAGTATTGTGCAAACATTATCCATAAAACATACTCTGTAACCTTTCTATACTGTTTGTCCAACACTCATAATATTATGCTTTAGTCTACGTACAAAATAAACATCAGGTGTAAACCTTCTTTCACCATTTTTTGCCAAGACATTTATTACACCTTTACCCATTACATCCACTTTGTTATCATTTCTTAATTTCACTTCAGATTTTATGAAATCATCAAGACTAGCAAAGAATTCTTTATTCCCTATCATATGATTACTGCATCCACTATCTAAGAGCCAAATATCACTAGCATTTTCTTGAGTAACATGACAAGTGAGAAATAAGCTTCCAAGATTAGAACTAGATTCATTTGAGTAATTAGCATTCTGCTTGTCCACATTTCCTTGTTTCTTTTTGCATTAACTTGCATAATGTCTATATATTTTGCAGTAATAACATTGAATATTAAATTTATCAAACCTCTGTGAACTTTGCTGGAAGTGAATGTTGACACGTCCTCTATTGTTGTAGTTTTGATTACTATTTTCACCTTGATCTGGATTGTTCCTTCCATTTTTTCATCTGCCTCTTCCTCTGAAGTTTGACCTTCCTCTTCTTCTTCCTCTACCAAATGATACCTGTGACTTGAAAGCAATCTTAAGAGAAATATTGTTATTCCTATTCATTATGCATTCATGTGTTAACAAAGAACCCATTAATTCATCTACAGATAACTGTTCCAAATCCTTGGTTTCCTCAATAGCTACAACTAGTGCATCAAATTTGTTGGGTAAACTTTTGAGTATTTTTTTTATGATCTTCTGATCCATTATAGTTTATCCATTGGATCTAATTTGATTCACTATATTCAATACTTGACTCATAAATTGGTCTATTGAATCTGAATCATTCATTTGCAAATTTTTAAAACTTCTCCTAAGAGATTGCAATTTAGCAATTTTTACCTTTGTATTACCTTTATAGGTAGTCTCCAAGATTTTCCATGCCAATCTAGATCTCATTGTTGCTGCAACTCTGAAAAAAATAGATTCAGCCAGTGCATGTTGAATTAGAAATAAAATTTTTGCATCTTTTTTCTTGTTCTCTTTAAGCTCTTCCTTTTGTGCTCGAGTTAATTCCTGATAGGCAGCCTCATCCTATGGTTCTACAAAACCATTCTCTACCAAATCCCAAACATCTTGTGAGCAAAATAATGTTATCATTTTAATTGCCCAAAAATCATAATTCTTACCATTGAAAATAGAAATTTGATGCTGACAAATACTGTTATTTGTTGCCATGTCTCATGCTGAAGTGACTAAATCCTCCTTGCACCAAAGCTTTTCTTTGACTGCAATCTTTTGTCCTCTTTTTTTTGTTTCTCCTTAATGTTGTAGTCTCCTTTAGATCAAATTTAATAAAAATATTGTAGGCTGCAATAACTCTTTAAATTTTACTGTAGAAGCCAAATTGATCGAACCACTTGAATGCTTTTACCTTCTCATGCATGGGAACTTTTCACATCACCAATAATCTAGTGCGCATGAATTTATGGAGGGGAGATAGGCTGGCCGAGTGCTGATGCTGCTTACTTTACAGAACTCACTTGCGTGGGCCTCCCAAGGTCTTCACTTCTTCCCCCTGGCGCTTTGGCTGCAACACTTCTTTGATCACCTTAGGCTCTCCTTGCAAGCTTTATCAATTGCTTGCACTCTCTTAGCTGGCCCTTCTCCACTGAGCTTACCGCTCCTTTCCCATGATCACGAAGATCTGCAAGATCAAGAAAATCAATAAAATTCTTGTTTTCAACATTGCCGTAGCAATCTAAGTCTCATATTTATTTTTATATTTTGTCTCTCTATCTTTATTATGCTTTGATACCAATTTTTCAGTAAAATAGAGCATAAAAAATAAGAACAAAAATACTCAGATTGCTATAGCAATAGAAAAAATAAGATTTTATTGATTTTCTTGATCTTACAGATCTTCTTGATCTTGCTTACAAAGCTGTGCCCATGGGTCTCTTAAATAGATTTGAAAGCAAACAATAATTAGAAAAGCAAAATGAAGACTAATTATAGTCTTTGCATGCAAACTAACTCTCTAACTGCATGAACTAACTATTTATTAACTGTTGTGCATGAAAAGGAGGTGGAACTGATAGTTTTAGAGAAATTAACTCTAGTTGACTTCAGTTTCTAACAAAAAAGATGACCGACCTAAATCTAAAAAGCCATAAAAGTAAAGATCCAACTGCCAAAGATAATGTTTCCCATTTTCAAACTTCAATAAGGAAACCAAACTTGTGTCAAAAGGTTTCCAGTGGACCATGGGAATTTACACATAGTTTTGAACCCGCAACCACAATAGTACTTAAAATAAAATAAAATATTACACAAATATTATAAAGAAACCAAACAAATATATACATCTAAGGAAAACATAGCAGATCTGATCTATACTACCGCCACTATGGAATCAGAGCAAAGAATTATACAAATTAAAAAAAAAAATCAAATTCAATAAAAGAGAAACAAAAAGAATACCTTAATAAAAAAAGTAGAGATTCATGAAGCAGGACAGCAGAGAGAATAAAAATAACAGAAATAAAGATAGGCGTAGAGTCAGATTGATACAACAATCATAAAAAAAAGGATTTTTTTAATTCTCTTGATTCTCTACTAAAATCTATGATCATGAACTACATAAATAAAATTTAAAACAAACAAAGAACTGAAAATAGACTAATCTTTAATTGAAGTTGTGCATGCAAACTGAGAAGACTGAAGCAATTAAACATGCAGACTGTGTGCATGATGGAGGCAAACAGGGAGTTGGAGAAATTAGCTACAGTTTCTAACACCCCCGTTAATTTCTACCACTAACTACTTCAACATTTACAATGCCTAAATTTTGTCTTAGATAATCAAAACTCTCTTTTGCTAATGCCTTTGTGAATATATTTGCCAATTGGTCTTCAGATCTATAGAACTCCAAATAAATTTCTCTATTGTTCACTAACTCTCTGATAAAATGAAATTTTTTTATCAATGTGCTTACTCTTCTTGTGAAGAACATGATTTTTTGATAATGCAATTGCTGATTTGTTGTCACAAAAAATTGGTGTTGACTCTTTCTATGCTTATAATAAATTTGTTAATACTCTCCTCATTCAAGTTGCTTGACATGCTTCTGATGTGGCTGCTACATACTCTACTTCATCTGATGAAAGTGTCACTATAGGTTGCTTTTTAGATGCCCATGTGACCACACCTGTTCCAAAAAGAAAGGCATGTCTAGAAGTACTCTTTCTATCATCAATGCTACCTGTAAAATCACTATTAGTATAACCAATCAAATTAAAATAATTAGTTGTAGAATATAAAATTTCATATTTTATTGTTCATGCCACATATCTCAATATCCTTTTTCCAACTTGCCAATGTGAGTCTTTTGGTGGCTCCATGAATCTAGAGATTAAGCTGACTCTATACATGATATCTATTCTTGTAGCTGTAAGATACATCAAGCTACCAATTAGTCTTTTGAATGTTGTAGAATCAACATTAGATGCTTTTTCTTCTTTGCTAATTTTGGTCCCTATAGCAACTGGTGTAGGTGTTGATTTACAATTCAACATATTAAACCTCCTTAACACATCCTTTGCATATTTAGTTTGACAAATAAAAATTCCCTTCTCATATTGTACAACTTCAATGCCCAAAAAATACTTCATTAATCCCAAATCTGTCAACTCAAATTTTTTCTTCATTGCTGATTTAAATGTGTATACAGACAAATTTCCAGTGAAAATCAAATCATCAACATACAAACACACAATCAAAGTCTGACCTTCTTTGTTGATTTTTGTGTACAATGTAGGCTCACTATTGCTTCTATTGAATCAATTATTTGTCATGTATGAATCAATCCTGATATACCATACTCTTGGTGCTTGCTTGAGACCATAAAGGGCCTTCTTCATTCTGTATACTTTTTCATCATGTCTATGCACTTCATAACCTGGTGGCTATTTCACATACACTTCTTCATCTAATAAACCATTCAAGAAAGCTAAATTGACATCCATTTGATATACTTTCCAATTATTTTGTGTAGCTATTACCAAAACCATTGTAATAGTATCAAGTCTAGCAACTGGAGCAAATGTTTTATTATAATCAATTCCATGTTCTTGTGCAAAACATTTTGCTAGTAACCTTGCCTTGTGTTTTTCAACCTTTCCTTCTGCATCAAATTTGGTTTTATAAATGCATTTAACTCCCATGCAATCCTTACCTTCAGATAGATTAATTAGATCCCATGTTTGGTTTCTCTCAATGGCATTCATCTCTTCATCCATTGCTTTTATCCAATGTTCCTCATTAACTACTTCTTCATAATAGATAGGATCATGAGAGAAAAAGGCAAAATTTGAACATAAATCTAACTTCTCTTCTTCTTGATTATAAATCTCATTCAATTTTCTCATTTTCTTACCTTTAAATTTTGATCTTAAAGTGGCAAGAGTTGGATTTGATTCATCACTTACTTGTGAATTGGGAGTAGGATGACATGCATGACCAGATGATTCACCTTGTGTTAAGCTCTTAGGTGTTCTTATTGGAGTGCTTGTTCTTGCTTATGGAGAGGATTGATCACTTTAAAAAAAAATTCTTCAAATTTTTCTTTATTTTAGGGAATTAGTGCTCCAATTTTGATGGTTTTATCAATGCTTCCATCCTATGCTTCTTCTTCCTTAAATTCAACATCTCTGCTAATAATCACTTTTTTTGAAATGGGGTTATACAACTTATAATCCTTTGATTCTTCACTATAGCCAATAAAAATGCATTTTTCACCTCTATAATCAAGTTTTCTTCTCAATTTAGATGATATAAGAGAATATGCAATACAACCAATTTTTTTGAAGTGATGCACACTATGCTTCTTACCACTCCAAGCTTCTTGTGGAATTCGATCCTTGACACTCTTTGTTGGGCTTCTATTCAGAGTATATACTGCACATGCTACTACTTCTACCCAATAGTCATTTGACAAATGTTTAGCTTTCAACATGCTTCTAGCCATCTCCATGATTGTTCTATTCTTCCTTTCTACTACACCATTCTGTTGTGGTCTGTACCTTGTAGTCAGTTGCCTTTTAATACCATGATATCTACAAAAATTTTGAAATTCATTAGACATATATTCACCTCCTCTATCTGATCTAAGTACCTTGATGTAAAGACCACTCTGCTTTTGAACCATAACCTTGAATTATTTAAATTTTTTAAAGGCTTCAGACTTTTCTTTGAGAAAATATATCCAAGTCTTTCTGCTAAAATCATCAATGAAGGTTAGAAAATAGGAGCTACCTCCAAATGATAAAATTTGCATTGGTCCACATAAATTACCATGGATTAGCTCTAATATTACCCTTGCTCTATATGAAGCTCCTACTGGAAAGCTCTCTCTATGATATTTTGCCAAAATGCAACTCTCACATGAACTTCCTGGCTATTTTATTGGTGGTAATCCCTTCACCATATTTTTCTTTTGTAACAAATTCAAACCTCCAAAATGTAAATTTCCATACCTTAAGTGCCATAGCCATGATTGGTCTAAATGCATGGTTTTAAAGTGAGATTCCTCTTCTCCTTGGATGCACTGAATTTGAAGAGGAAACATTCGATTCGTGGTCATCTCCACTTTTTCTATCAACCTGTCATTTAGAGATTTGTCTAGTATTGTGCAAACATTATCCATAAAGGATACTCTGTAACCTTTCTGTGCTAACTATCTAACACTCATAAGATTTTGATTTAGTCCAGGTATAAAATAAATATCAGGAATAAATCTTCTTTCACCATTTTTTGCCAAAACATTTATTACTCCTTTACCCATTACATCCACTTCATTATTATTTCCTAATTTCACTTCAGATTTTATGGAATCATCAAGACTAGCAAACAATTCTTTATTCCCTGTCATATGGTTACTGCATCCACTATCTAAAAACCAAATATCTTTAGCATTTTCTTGAGCAACATGACAAGTGAGGAATAAGCTTCTAGACTTAGAATTAGACTCATTTGTGTAATTAGCATTCTGCTTGTCCACATCTCCTTGTTTCTTTATGCATTCACTTGCATAATGTCCATATTTTTGAAGTAATAACATTGAATGTTAGATTTATCAAACCTCTATAAATTTTGCTAGAAGTGATTGTTTCCACATCCTTTATTGTTATAGTTTTGATTATTGTTTTCACCTTGATCTGGATTGTTTCTTCCATTTCTGCCTCTGCCTCTTCCTCTGAAGTTTGACCTTTCTCTTCCTCTTCCTCTGCCAAATTTTACATGAGACTTGAAAGCATTCTCAAAATAAGTATTTTTATTCCTATTCATTCTGGATTCATGTGTTAACAAAGATCTCATTAATTCATCTACTGATAACTATTCCAAATCTTTGGTTTCCTCAATAGCTACAACTATTGCATCAAATTTTCTGGCTCTTGAGTATTTTTTCTATGATCTTCTAATCTGTTATTATTTTTCCATTAGATCTAATTTGATTCACAATATTCAATACTTGACCCATAAACTAATCTATAGACTCTGAATCATTCATTTGCAAATTTTTAAAATTTATTCTAAGAGATTGCAATTTAGCTACTTTCACCTTTGCATTACCTTTATAAGTGGTCTCTAAGATTTTCCATGCTGACTTGGATCTCGTTGCTGCTGCAACTCTAGAAAAAATGGATTCATCCATTGCTTATTGGATTAGGAATAGAGCTTTTGCATCCTTTTTCTTGTTTTCTTTAAGCTCTTCCTTTTGTGCTCAAGTTAATGCCTGATGGGTAGCCTCATCCTATGGTTCTACAAAGCTATTGAAAGACCACACCACAATATCGCTCAAATCATTCAGATGGTAGGGATCCTCTGGTATTGTGTGGAATGAGGGTTCGAAAGTAAAGACCGACCTTGCATAGTTAGAGATTCAAGCTATGGAGAAGGGGCGCACATATTCTTCTTTTCCTTCTGGTCCCATATTTCAAACTGTGGAGAAGGAGTGATGGTCCCACGAGCTACGGCTGCATGTCCTTGCAATGCTTTGACATACAATGATCTTGTATTTTTTTAATTGATAGCAGCTGCACTTCTCACCTACAATCTATTTGACTGTTCTTTATCGCGATCTATGCATTGCTTCAAGTCTTTATTGGCTGCAGTGATCTCTTATGCCAACTGCAGTGAATATCTCCTCCGATCTGGCTCTTGCAGTACCTAGAATTTTGTTGTGGATCACAAATGTAGACTTCTAATGTTGGCCATGAGCTACGGCTCAATTTTTTTTCAACAACCTTGATCATAAATATGGCTTAGTATGTCATGTGGAAATATTATCAATATGTTAATTGCGACTGAAACTTGGGCATAATTCCTGCTTGTTGATCAGGTGACCTCCCCTTCGCATGTTATTTGCTTTAAATTAGAAATCTCTTCGATTTTGTGCCACTTTAAAAAAAAATGAAACAAAGTGCTCTGCAAAAAAAATAATGTGGAATGACTGCTCTGCATAGCCAGGCACTAAGGCACAGAAACAACATATATCTACAGGCAATAAATTTGGGAGGGTATCTTCATATGGTAAACAAAGTATTTTGCATTGTGATGGAAGGCAGCTAGGATGGGGAAAGGAGATTACAGGTAGCCTGGCTTTGATACCAATTTTTAGGACAACAGAGAGAATAAAAATAATAGAAATAGAGATAGGCGCAAACTCAGAATGCTATAGCAATCATAAGAAAAGGATTTTTTTAAATCTTCTTGATTCTCTATTAAAATCTGTGATCATGAACTACATAAATAGAATTGAAAACAAATAAAGAACATGAAATAGACTAATGTTTAACTGAATTTGTGCATGCAGACTGAGAAGACTAAAGCAGTTAAACATGTAGACTGTGTGCATGATGGAGACAAATAAGGAGTCGGAGAAATTAGCTCCAGTTTCTAGCAGTTTTGAACCCATGATCACAATAGTACTTGAAATAAAATAAAATATTACACAAATCTTATAAAGAAACCAAACAAATATATACATCTAAGGAAAACATAGCAGATCTGATCTATACTACTGCCACTATGGAATCAGAGCAAAGAATTATACAAATTAAAAAAATCAAATTCAACAAAAGAGAAACAAAAAGAATACCTTAATAGAAAATGTAGAGATTCATGAAGCAAAGTAGGGACTGATTATTATATTCTATTTTTTTAAGCATAGAAAAAAGAAGAAGAGAAAACTATGAATACAATTATTGCTGTTGGTGTTATTGAGAAAGAATGTAAAAATATTTATATTCATATTTATTTTTATATGACATTTTGTATTCATATGTATTTCCATCTGTATTTATTTGTGTATGGCGATTTTAGATTACCTTGAATTCTTTCACTATTTTTGAGTTTAGTATGGTCTTACCCTTGCCTACCACTTTTTCATTGCTCAAGATTATTGTGAAACATGACATCGCATCCATGCACAACACATTCCCAAATCATATGAAGTAACACACTACCTCCTTTCCACCATCACCTTCACTAGAAATATAAAATTATTGTTACTTAACGCTTTATGTACAAAATATGAAACAATTTCGTCGGTCATTGGTTTTGTGTGTAGTACTCTTGGTGATATGCTCTCTTTACTTACAAAACCCCACTTTACTAGATCATCAAGTTACACCCCTCACATTACTCAACACTCCTTGAAATCTCTCATTGTTTTCATGTTTTTTATGACCTTACCCTTTTACATCAATTCATCATTGATCAAGCTTATTGTAAAATGTGGCATCTCCTCCCTACATATCTCATTGCTATGCCATATGAAATAACACACTTCCTTTTTCACCATAATCTAATTAAAAATATTAGATTACCATTTCATTTTTAAAAACTGAAATGAAATCAACTATTAATTTTTTTTTATAAAATACAACTATTAATTTTCACTCCCTTACTTTACAAAACCCATCTCTCTCTATATGTTCTATTCTATATATACTATTTTACTTTAATTAGTCATGAATGACTTGCTTTTCCCTAAAAATAAGTCTTGCTTTTCCCTAAAAACTTATTTTTAAGGTGGTGTCGTTGGTGAATATGAAAAGAAATTAACTAATAAGGCATTTATGAGTTTTTATTTGACAAGAACAAGTAAATGTGGGTGCTCACAGCAGCTTGCTTCATTGCTGTCAGGTGAAACAAAAAATTTCACATAAAACTTCTTTCGTCATTTTTGCTATTATTATTATTATTATTATTGTTGGTGGTGGTGGTGGTGGTGTTGTTGGTGGTGGGCAATCTCAATGTCAGTGTCACTGAATCCATGATTGCACTCAGACATTCAGTTCTTGAGAAAGTGGGTGCACTTTTATGAATGCGCACAATGAGTGGTGCTCATTGACCCCCAATTCTTTCACATTCGAAAATCCTTAAAACGTTGGCATGTCAGTTTTCCGCCTCCCAAAATGCAAAATCCTTAAAACGTTGGCCTCGCTTAGTACTGACACAATAAAAACAAAACCAGAAAAGTGTGCAAAACTATTCATTGTATTGTACAAATTAATTGACCTTGCAAATGTTATAACGATCAGTGAATGTTACCAGAATATTCAATTTGAAAACGTATTTGCACCATTAATTATATTTGTTTTACTTTCAAACCTCCAGTGTCTTAAAAATGGAATTAAAAGAATTTTAATTTGTATATACATTATTCACATAGCTGGAGTGTAGGTGGCCCTCCAAAGGAAAATTCTATGACAGGTATATTGTGATTGGAACCTGAAATGATGAACTCACTTGCTTAGAATCATATAAATTAAAAGAGATGCATAGTCAGAGGAGATGAAAGTTAAGGGTAGAGAGTAGTTTTTAATGGTAGCGAAGATGCTTTCCAATGGTTAAGCCAAAACAATTTTTTGTATTGATTTTTTTGGATACTTTAATGAAGAATATCACTTCATGTTTAGAGGACTCTTATATTGTGTTATTCTGTTATTTTCTATACTTCTTGTCTTATGAGCAGCTCAACTGTTGAATATTTGTGTGTGTCTAATTAGTGGAATGTAATGTTTTCTCTTGTGGGTGTCTTAGTTTAAGTGTTTTGTTTTGTGGGTAGTGATGCAACAGAGACTGACTAGCTTCTCAAGAGGAATAATAATAGGGAATTGTAACTATTGATATTAAGTGTGCCATAGTTTTTCTAATTTATTTTAATTTAAATATCATTTTTATTTTTTTCAGCAGTTTTTTTTTTTAGTGTACGTGTTTAAATTATTGACATGTAAGGTATCTCAGCACTCAAACTTGAGATTTGGCATCCATTTTAAATGTTTTTTGTAGTTTTTGAGTGTATTTTATAGCTATATTTTATTATAAATTGTTAGTAAAGATTTTCAATTTTTAATGACCCTAAAAAAAAGATGTTTGAAATATAATGTGCATGTCTTTTTTTGTTCATATTACGAATGACAATCTAAACAGATAAATAGTACCATCGTCGATCCATCCTGCTAAAAACATGTAATGAAAATATTTCTTTATATTCATGAAAAAACCTAACCTTTTGTTTTGAAAATGGGAATAGACTCTCCCTTAGATGCCCATAGAGAGATTCAATGCTTAATTAATAAAAGAGACAAAGTTGTTTAATCTTCATTTAATGATCTATAATAAAGCATAAAGAAAGTATGCCTTGGATAGGCAAACCATTTAAGAATATGACATGCCCACTTGGATGCCATAAGGATTAGAGTACATGTTTATTGCTCAATTCCCACTTAGTTAAGAGGTGGGAAGGATTAGATGAAGGAGTGGTGCAGTATTGAGTAGTGTAGCAGTGGGGGAATGATGTTCCTAGGTTGAGATTTATTTATTAGGCATATTTTTTCTTATTATTCTCATTTGATTTTGATTTGGGCATATGAGAATGACACAATAATTTATTTAAATCATTATAGTTTTCTACAATTTTAGCTATTGGACTAAATTTATTCTTGTTACTTTTACTAAAATTATGCACACAAATTTTATGCATTTACATTTGAGTTTTATTGCAATTTATCATTTAATTTACAGACTAGAATTGGTGCTAAAAGGATGCAACATGGTAGGGATAATATATCTAGAGATTATTAAATTTAATTTTTTTAAAGATATGTTGATAATGAAGATACAACTATTCACCCTTTTTTAGAGGAAATAATTCATTGAACGTTCACATTACCTTCTAAGATGCACACAATTATTAATTTATTCTGTGTTATATTATTACCATGATATTTATGTTGTCGTGTGCACGTTTTAAGCCTTGTTCTAAAATAAGATTTTATTTAAATATTAAATTGTTGTGGATAAAATTACTTGAGGAATATAAAATTGTTAGTTCTTGAGATCAAAGACACAATGCATCAATTTATTAGTATATTTTGAGTTTGTATATGCAGAGTTAATTCCTTAATATTATAAATGTTGAAATCGTTGTTCTATTAATTGACTACTCATTATAAAACCTAAATGGTTTCTGCTTAGATTTTTGAGTGTGTTGATAATCAAATACCTCATGTGAATACAAAAGAGGGAGGTGGATGAAAGTTATTCTTGGAGGAAACCTTAACACTTTCGTAGAAGGCTTTAATGGTGCTAGGATACAAGTATTAGTTTTTAAATCACTATGAAGCTGATATACAATAAAATAAGAATAAATAATGATGAAACGATAATAAAACATTTTTTATGGTTTTTAATATATGTGAATATGTGAAATTTTATTGTGAGATATTTGTTCTTGGAGATAAAACTCTATGAATTATGCTAACTACATTGAGTTGTCAAATGAGTAACAACCTACCAAATAAGGACAAAATTGGTGACATAAGACTTTAAGGCCCCATCATGGATTAAATAGCCTATTTGCGTTACACCACCTGAGAAAAGTGGAAAATTCTTGGTTGTTATGAACATACATACATAACTCAACATCCATCTCTTTACGGTAACATAACATTTTGGTTTATTGAAGCTATCTCTATATTAACATGGTCATTCTAATTATTTCACATTCTAAATTCCATCAGAGATTATTTACATTATTCTCTTTCTTATAAGAAAAAGAGCATAGCATCCCAAGAATAATAAACGCAAACCATTTAAATTTTTTAATGTTTATTTTTATATATTCCTTGGGTGATGTAAACATTAAGTTTGCAAGGAATACTTATGGTAGAAAGTTTCCTTCACTATTATTTAAAATTTTTTACATTGCCATGTAATATGGATTGGGAAGTAGATTAAATTAAATATTATCTGCACTTACAATATTTTTATGCATTAAGTTCATTATGTGTCAATTATATTAGACGATCCATGCTAGTCTTACGTTGATTTCTTTTGACTCTTGCTTAGTGCAAGAAGATAACGATAGGATTTAGTAAGGTGTGTGTGTAATGAACTTTGATTAGAATAAATTTATTAATAGAAAGGATGCATACGAAGTGATCTCTATTTTTCTTAGAATAGATATTGTTTTTTCTCTTTAATTATTAAAAAATAAATAAAAATGTATTATAACGAGGGAACAATACATAAAAATAAATAAAAACAGAAGTGTGTTGATGTAGGAGCATCTTGGGTCTTTTGTAATCTTGTATTAACTAGAAATAAAGTGTGGTGTTTTCTTTTTTTGGTTGTAGAATTTTTTGTGTGAACTTTTTTACCTCTTTGAATTATATTGTAAATGTATTATTTTATCATGGAAAGACACAAATATATTTGATTGTTTATGTTAGTCTGTGGGGACTATATAGTCATAGAAAATTGTTTGAAATGGTTCTTTAATTATATTATGAATTAATTGATAATGTTTTTTGGGGTCATAGCATATGACACCTACAAAATGTCTACCAAATTTCAAACCATTTGGAGCTAGCATGGAGACATACCAACTATTACACTAGCTTGAGGTTTCTTCGCTTGTGATTATATTTAAGAATGAATTGGATGTTAAAACTTAGTGGTGGTGTATCGCATGACATCTAAAGCATCTTTATAAAATTCTAAAGAATTTGGAGCTATCGTAGAGACAAACCAATTATTACACTAGCTGTATGTTTATTCATTTGTGGTTATGTTTTGGAATCAATTAGACATTAAAACTTTGTAGAATCTTAGTAAATGACATCTGCAACCTTTGTAAAAAAAATCAAATCATTTAGAGTCACTGCACTAAATTTTCAGTTGTTTATTTTAGGCTATGCTTATGTCACTAGGTAGAAGGTTCATGACCTTGAGGTTTATATGTCGTAAGAATTGGCTTATCAAATTTGGATATATCTCATAAAATTAATTCTTAATTTTTTTTCTAAAGTTTAGACCAATTGGAAAAGTGAGGACAAAGTTATGATAGTTTGTGTAAACTATCATTTTATTAGGTGATGCATCTACCTAGTCTATAGGAAGTTTATGGTTGTGCAATATAAAAAAAAAATGATTTAGGCCACCAATATTGGATAGGTAATGTAAAATGAAAAATGATAGGCATGTTTTAAATTTCATCTCAATTTGATAAGTGGAGCCAATGTTATGATAGTTTTTGTAACTAGAATCTAACTAGAAATAATCTTCTATCTACCCTACTGTTTCACTATCTTGCAGAATCCCTATGGTAATCTATAGTACCTAAAATTTAATGGGATGTTATTAAATGTAGTCATATTTATATGTTTAAAATTTTTAATTATTTTTATGTATATAATTAATGTTTTTAAAATTTTAGTATGTTCTATTCTTCTTGTAAATGCCATGTTTTTAGTCTATAAGGTTGTTCTTCACCTGCGGTGATCTATGTTAACATGTAGCAATTGATGTGACAGTCAATTATTTGACAAAATATTCATGTGTTCATGGATGTTTAAACATGTGCAACATGGAAGATAAACACATAAATTAAATGGTTCCTCTATTTTTAGTGTTTTAACCATGTGAAATCAGAGCAAGGCAGTGTCATTATGGTTGTGATAAACTCCTTAATGTGTGTTTTATGATATGAGAGAGAAGTCTACATAGAGATTGCAAGTTGTTGAGAAGATTTCATAGGTGGTTACAAGTGCATGAAGTCCTACATGATTGTGAGGGAGTTTATGAGAGACTAAATGTGGAATTCATTTTAGGTTAGGATACAGGATCATGTTGATTCATGGTAAGAGATGGTACATGAGAGAAGATCACGTGAGGTAGAAGGATTGACATCGATGTTGAAGAAATTTTAGGCAAGTCTACATATGACTACACAAAGTGATTTTAGTGAAGTTGCATGTGAAGATGATGAGGAATAGATAATAGTGGGGTTGATTTCACTATGATCAAGATTGGATGCTTTAGAAAGAGGCCAAGCATTCAGAGTAAAAGATATTTTTTCTATTTGATGGAAATGAAAGTTTAGAACAACTCATGACTTGTATAGTTGAGCTATATATTTATTTTGAGTGTATAAATGTTGCTGACCTCATGAGGGTAAAGGATGCATGTAAGTGATTGTGTAGAGTTGTAGTAGTATATTGAAAGGATATCTTGGAAGTGAGGAGATAAATGAAAGGTAAGTGGAAAGTTTTTGAATGGGAAAAAATGGTTTCTAAGAAGTTGGGGAATTTTGTGCACCCAAAATTATATTTGAAATGGTCGAAGAAGCTTCATATGAAGAGGATTGAGAATGAATATGAGAATCATATTTCCAAGAGGAGAAATATGGATGGGGAGCTTCCATGTGAGAAGACAAGGAACACTTCAACAATTACCATGGAGGTGCATAGGTACACCAAATAGGAACAATTTTTCTTGAAAGCCAACAAGGAGAGGCTTCTATATGTAGATCCTAGTTTTGATTTTTAGACCAACAACATGTATGTGAGCATGAGAAACACATAGGTGATGATATATGTAAGACATATGAAGTGGAGGTGGTATATTGTCCACCAAAAGGTGGAGACCCATTATGTACTGATGGAAAAGAGATTTTGAAGTCCCATGAGTGGATAAGTTTTGATTTTCCCTTGATTTACAAGGGCAATGAGATTGTTAATTATTTATTGGATGGTAGTAGGGTTGAGGAAAAATAAGGCATGAATTTTTATATGAATGAAAAAAATAAATTTTTCATCCATGTAGATTTTCTAGTGAATGAAGAGATAAATTATGAGTTATGTGTTTCCATGAAGGAAGTAACAGAGGTGAATGAATAAGGCAGCCAAAATGAGTTACAAGTTTCTATGAAGGAAAAAATAGAGGTCAAAGAAGTTAAAGATAATGTATATGAGTAGACATAGTTTCTAAAAAACCATTTGAAGAAGAAAAAAACATAAATAAGGATGCAAAGATTACAACCCCTGAAGTTGTTGAAAATGGGCCTACGAGAGTCTGTAATGAGAAATAAATATGTGGAAAGAATGTAAGTAATAGAAAATACTTAGCCAACATGTCCTTGAGACATGATGGAGAGTTGGAGTTGTTTTAGGGAGATTTTGTTTCCCTTAATGCATTTACACAATGTGTAGGTCCAACTATGGAGATAATAGCTAAGGAGAGGATTGGGTATGGTGTAGTCCATCATGTTCATTGGTATGAGAGATAAAGTGAAGAATCTATCTAAGGGAGTGATATGGAAGTAGTGGATGGAGAGATGGTTAGTGTTGATGTTGTAGCCAATGTTGAGTGTCTTCCAGTTGAAATGTAGACATGAGAGAGTGGTGAAGCATGGTAACATAATTGTTCTAAAGGGTATTTACAATTCGAGACTCATTTTTAGCTAATGGATGAAAGAGAGCTATCACATAAAAATTGAATGATGGTAAAGGATTTAATAGGCCAAATAATGACATTTATGTTGTAACCAAAATTATGGCAAGGGAGGGTGAATTAGTCTTTAAAACCTTTCCTATCAATTCCACTTTAAAAACCATAAATTATTCAAACAAGCACATATCCACATAAGCATGAAACACATGAACACATAACATATGTGGAAAACCCTAAATGGGAAGAAAACCCACTGATATATGAAAATGGACTACATTAATATAATACAAATACCAAATTTAGTGAAGCACCCACTTCACATGGAGCACTAACCCCAACTAGCTAAGCACCAACTTAGCTAGGCTTTAGCAAGCACCAACTTGCAAGGAGGCACAAGCCACCTAGATGACTTAGCACCAAATAATCCATATTAAAGTATTGATCAACTTATGAACACTTTTACTCTTATAAAATAGATGATGATCTCCTTCTTCAGATCTTATCTCTCTGTAATCCCTCTCAAACTGCCTTTTAGGCTTCTTTGTTAAACTAGTGTTCTTGACTTGATTAGGTCATATGACCTTGATATTCATACACATAACCTATGTTAAATATTCATAAAACATTTTATCTAATATATTTATGGCCTAAAATACCTTATTATTCTCACAAATGTACTTTCTTATTCTCTTGCACTCTAGACACTCCAATAGGCCTAAAACTACCTTGTGTTTATACATGTCTCTTGTTCATATCCTTCTTGGTCAGAAAAACACCCCTAACCTCTTAGGTATGCAAATTAATATATCTCAATACATATAATAAACATTTATCAAACATTATTTGCATCCCTTTAGGTCTGATATACCTCAAATAGGCCTCATTTCATCTTTAGGTCTCATGGAGACCTAATCCAATTAGGTCTACTTTAGGACATAATAAACTTTGTAGTAAAATATCATATTACACTAAAATAGACCCATTATAGGCTTATATAGTTTCCAAAACACCTTTTAACTTTAACCATGACTTAAAACATGCCATTATTATTATTATTCATAATTAGGCATGTTCATACTCAGAATGTCTATCTTGAGCAACTGAAGAATAAACATAATTTTAACAAATAAACATGGAAAAAAATGAAATATACATAATATATATTACCTTAGAGTCATAAACAAGTGATTTATAATTCATAACTCAGTGTAAAAAGAATCAAACCCTTCACTGTAAATAACCCACTCAGAACTGCCAACTAGCCTCAAAACACAATCATGGAAACTTGAACTTTTGACACCTAAAATAACATAAAAAAGGAATTAAAATGCATGAAAATGAACATAAAAAAAAATCATAAAAAACTATAATAAATATATCATAATATGTAATGGAAATTATTGGTCTTGCAGACCAATTTGTTGCCTTTAGTACATAGTCAAACCTGAAGTGGTCAACCCATTTTGGCTTCAATATTTCAATCAATTTTATTGACACTCAAAATTTATAAAAAGAATATATAGGACATATATGTACCAAGAAACAATATAATGTGCATTATATGATTCAAATCAGTGCATAGAGCCTCAAACTCATCATTGCAACTTATTTTCCTAGAATTGTCAGTTTGCCTTGAAGTAAAATATGGTGAAAATGACTTTCTACACATGTATGACCAGTTTAAAAGACTTTAAATGCATTTATATTATCTTATTGGATCATTATAAAATTATAAAATAAAAATATAACATGGTCAAATGGCAATATTGGTCTTGTAGACCAATCTCATAACGTTACACCTTCATTGTCTTACCTGTACTAAATAGGTCAACTTATGAGAAACATTTTCATCATATTCACTGACCTCTAAAACTTATATCCAACATGAAAATGTATTAGAAGTATTGAAAAATGTATTAATTAACTTGGATTCATCCCTAATCCATGATAACACATCCCTAATCACCTTCTCACTTCTGCCTTGGTTTCTCACTATTTGCACTATTAGGCCTATTAGCGATAGGTTGTCTTGGATGACTGATTTAGAACACATGAGGGCTATAAATTGTCCATAAAACTCCATGGATAAAAACTAAAATTCTCAAACTTTTTTTCTCCATCCATTTAGTAACTTTGACTTGGTCAACTCTAACTGCTACAATAAATCTCTAAGAAACGAGGCCTTTCTTCTAGGATCCACTCATTCACCTGACAAAACAATAATAGTTGGAGGTTATTTGGAGAGTTTAAAACAACATATAATCAATTTAATATCCATACTAATCCATTATGAGAACTTTAGAATAACTTCTTTCATATTGGGTCATTGTTAAGGTTTTAGAGAGGGTTAAAACTATTTCTAGTGTTAATGATTAATCATAAAGGATTTCCCCTCATTTAAAAAATAATTCCTAGATATATTAGGTAGGACCCTTCCCAATCTCTCCTTAACATATCAGGTTCCCATGTAGAGGTTACACATGCAAATGAACACTTGATAATCCTTCCCAGGTTGAGAACCCTTCATTCTGTGCACTTGGATTCATACCTAATGTATTAAAATTATTTAAAAACTTATCAATGAACTTGTATTCATCCCTAGTTCATGATAACACATCCCTAATAACCTTCTCACTTTTGCCTAGGTTTGTCACTATTTGCACTATTAGGCCTATTAGCGATAAGTTATCTTGGATGACTAGTTTAACACACCTAAGAGATATAGATTTCCCATAAACCAACATGGATAAAAAATAAAATTATCAAACTTTTTATTCCATCCATTTAACACTTTTGACTTGGTCAAATCTAGATGCTATAGCAAATCTATGATAAATAAGGTCTTTCCTATAGGGTCCACTCATTCACCTAAAAAACTAATCACACCTCAACATGCCTAAGAAAGTTAAATATATTATCCAATAATGTAACTATCCATAACAATCCATTCTAATCACTTTATAATAATTTTTTTTGTATCGGGTCTTTGTTAGGGTTTTAGAGAGGGTTAACACTATTTTTGGTGTTAACGATTAATTAAAAATGATTTCCCCTCATTTATAAAACTAATACCTAGATATATTAGATAGGACCATTCCCCATCTCTCCTTAGCAACTCTGGATCCTATGTAGAGGCTATATGTGCCAATTAACACTTTAAATTCCTTCTCAAGTTGAGAACCCTTCATTCTATGTACTTGGGAGACCTTAAAACACTTTTTTAAACCTGAACCTTCAAAATTTGACCTCAAAATTGGTAAACATACCTATAAAAATATATCATACCAATGATAGTGCTCACATTATTATTTTCAACTTGAAATCTAAAACTCATACCTCATTTGGCCACCATCTCTCTCTTTGCTTGCTTAAACATTGACATACAGGTCATATTAGGCCTTAAAAATGACCTTCAAGCTTCTTTTCATTCACTCTCTACCTCATTATAAAAATCAATAAAACTCTCTCTTTATAAAACACTACTTTACATCCTTCATAGGCCTTTAGAATACCTCATGACACCTCATTAGGTTAGGCAGTGTCGAGAACTAGTCTAGTTATAGACTTGGACTCAAGGTCTTACCCATGTAGGTTTACCTTGAAACTCCCCTTAGTGATCCAATGAATCATATTCATGCTCAATTAACATTATATATCATATTATTCCTCTATGCATCCATCTCACTAGGCCATCATACTCAAACCTTCTCACTAGGACTTTACAAGCTATGACTAGTACCATGACTAGGCTTCTCAAGAACTTGAAGCTTGACAACTGATATTGAAACACTCTTTGGTGCTTCTACACATTGATCACATACCTTACATGTTTGTCAAATAATGTCATAACTCTTCACATACCTCTTCATTCTGATCATGCACATGCAAATGATATTATTATGTTTGTTATGACTAGACTTCTTAAGACACATTGTACTCAAGAGCTAGTACTTAAACATGCTTTACTTGACTTGAGCCTTGACATCAACCTCAAAAGAATAATTAGGCTGAATTCAAATTCTCTTTTAATAAATAGACATTAGGTTGCCTTCAAATTATCTCTTGTCACATAACATGGCTTCCTTGTCACATCAAGCACACAAGATCATACCTTATAGGCCACTCACCATGCATCTTCATCAGATACATCTTGACATCAATGACATCAACCTTGACATCAAATGACATTAACCTTGACATCAATTGAAACACTTTATCAACAATGGATAATGCTTATATCATGATGAGAGATGAGGGAGTGTACTTGAGTTTGAGATCAACTATGCTATGTGTGAAGGAACCTGATTTTATAGGTATGGAGAGTGAGTTTATTAAGCTCAACAATTGGGAG
Organism: Torreya grandis; assembly: GCA_037957365.1. Lineage (NCBI taxonomy): Eukaryota > Viridiplantae > Streptophyta > Pinopsida > Cupressales > Taxaceae > Torreya > Torreya grandis. The sequence continues at coordinate 1,773,171 of JARHVA010003248.1, forward strand.
GAATTACTAGTGTGTATTTAAGTCCAAGCATGTGAAGAAGATGTTTACGTTTTAGTATAGATGGAGTGATTTATTTTTATAGTAATGTATACAATAGAGGACGAGAAGGTAATTACTATCCATGAGATTATATTAGATGATATGAGTTATCATTTGGATACTAAATTGTATGTTTATTCATTTATTATGATATTGAGAGTGATAGATAAGACTACATCCATGATTGAGAACTACATAATGTAGTAAATGATGTTGTGAGTGATCCAATAGTTAGTTGGACAATGTGCAAACAAAACTAAATTGGATTTAGGTGGAGGTGGATAGACAAAATTGGGTTTGAACCCACATGGGAATGTGTGATACATGGAAAATCATTTTGGTAGTGGTGAATGAATCAGATTAAGTTTTAGCCCACAAGTGAGTTGATTCAGAGATGTTTATGCCTTTGGAAAATGAGGATGGATTATGATGTGTCTCTTCCCATAAAGGAAAAAAATTGTGATGAGTCAAATATAACAATGAGTGAGAGAAATATTTGAAATGTGAAGAGAAGAGAATGAAAACTAACATGTAGGAGCTGGAAATGGTGAATAAAAAAGAATACCTAGTAGTTGATTTTATTAGTATGTTGGAAGGGGATGCCATGGTCACGTTTAATCAGGAACAAAATAGTTAATTTTCCATTTATCCCATCTATGTGAGTATTATCTCACATTTTATAAACCTCATGTGTTTGATGTAGGAACATCTTAGGTCTTGTGCAATCTTGCATCATCCAAAAATAGAGTGCGATGTTTTTTTTTTGGTTTTTTGGTTGTGGCATTTTTTGTATGAGCTTGTTTACCTCTTGGAATAATGTTTTAAAAGTATTATTTTATCATGGAAATATGTATAGATCTTTGACCATTTATGTTAGTTTAAAGGACTTTTCAATCCCATAAACATGTTTTAAATGGTTCTTTAACTGTGGTATGAATTAGCTAATGAAATTTATGGGGTCTTAACATATGACACCTAAAACATATATACTAATTTTCAAACCATTTGGAGCTACTAAGGAGACATAATGACTATTACACTAGCATGTACTTTATTCACTTGTGGTTATGTTTTAAAATTAATTGGATGTTGAAACTTCGTGGCTTCTTAGTAAATGACATCTACAACCCATGTGAAAATTTTTAGACCATTTAAAGCTACCTCGGAGATTAAAAAACTATTACACTAACATGAGGTTTATTCATTTTTAGCTATATTTCAAAATGAATTAGATAATTAAACTTAGTGTAAGCTTAGTACATGACATCTAAAACCCCTGTACAAAATTACAGTGCATTTTGAGTCACCTCACTAAAGTTGTAGTTGTTTATTTAAGGTTATGTCTATATCACTAGGAAGAAGTTTCATGACCTTGTGGTTTAAATTTGGTAAGAACTGGATTAAATTTTTATCAATTTAATAAAATTTATTCTTGAATATTTTTTCTAAATATAATATAAATTGGAAAAATGAGGCAAAAGTTATGATAACTTTTGTAAATTGTCATTTTGTCAGGTGATGCATCTAGCTAGTCTACAAAAGGTTTATGGTTATTCTATATAGAAAAAAAAAGATTCGGGTTACCAAATTTGAAGAGGTGATATAAAAAGAATAATGAAAGGTTTTTTACAAATTTAATCTTGAAAGGATACGTAGATCCAACATTACGATAGTGTTTTTACTATCATTTAACTAGAAATATGCTTCCATATAGCTTGACAGTTCACTATAATTAGGAATCCATGTATTAACATGAGGTATATAAAATTTAATGAATTGATATTAAATGTATTAATATTTATAATTTTAAAATTTCAGATCATTTGGATACACAAAATTAATGTTGCATAAGTTTTAGTAACTTCTATTCTTCCTGAAAATGTCATCTATGTAGTCTGCAAGGTTCTTCTTCACTTGTGGTGACCTATGCTAACCCATGGTAACCAAAATTTATAGGGGTGATGAAGAAAAAATTATATGATTTTTCATTCAAATTTGATATCCATTATATCAACATTATGTAAGTTATGGTGTTTTTTAAATGTGTTTTAGCGTATAATGTCACCTAACCATTCTAATAGTTCTGATAATTAGTTACAGATATTGAAAATTGAAGGTCACTTGACTATTATATGCTATGTGGAGGTTAGGTAAGTTTAATAGAGACACCATGAATTTGGGGATGTTAAGATGAATACAAGAGGAAGGGAAAGTATTTTTTAATTTTTTTTAGAAGAGTTTTGGAGAGACAAGCTGGGAAGGAGAAGAACTCTCTAGGAGTAGAAAAGAGATTTGTATCAGTTTAAAAAGGATTATATGAGAGTCTCTAACTCTTTCATGTGATGTAATAATCATTTATAGTTATGTTTGAGTGTGATTGTGTGGTTTATAGTATGATTTGTTTTTCACTATGTGAAATGCAATAATATAGTCTTTGTTATGTGATAGTCAATTGTTTGACAAAATGTTCATGTGTGTCCATGGATATTTAAACCTCTACAACACTAGAGATAAATTTAGACCTTAAATATTCCCCCTCTTTTTAATGTTTTCACCATGTGCATGGGAGTTAGCTACCAATTCCTATGCCATTCTATCAAAATGACCTTAAGATAAAAATAAAAAAGACCATAATGCCCATACCAAAAAATAGAGGATAACATGCATGAATCCCTTATTTAGCAAAGACCAGATAGAATAGATTTATATTCCATTATATAATAGTTAATAATAAATATTTATACCATTAGATATATGTCTCAATGATTTTTATGTTTGAAATATTTAAGGATGTAATAAATGAATATATTAAACTCTAATAGTATTATCCCTCTATAAACAATGATTATCTTTAAATTTGATAACATGTTTTAGTGTTTTTTTAAAATATATTTTAACATGAATTTTTGAACATATAATTTTAAGGTAATTATATAATGTAATAAATAAAATAAACTCGTCATATTATTCATGAAATTTATGAATTTTAAAAAACACATAGTTCAAACACTTCCTTAGATATTCCCTTAGAGAAGGTGTGTCGTTAAGATAGAGACCCTAAAGTGAAGGAAAAATTATATGAAATATTTGGAACTTCCCTTGAATCATTAGAGGATAACTTTGATGAAGAGTTGAGAAAGAAAAAATAAAATTTGACAACAAGAAGAAAGTTTCACCATGAATGGGTAGATTAGTTTCAATGGTTAATTTATTTTGAGTATGAAGATAAAACATTCATGAAGTGTGAATATTATATAAAAAATTTGGACCATGGAGTATAAGGAATGGATGCACTATAGAACAACATGATGCTCTTTTAACTCATGATAATTATATATAACATAAGGAAGTTGTTTATACATGTTATGTGTTATGGAGAAACATGTCAAGTCTATCTGAGAGCATGTTGCAAAAATTCAAGATAAAAATAAAGAAATAATGATCAACATAATGAAAACAATGAATTTTTTTCAAAGAGGATTTATCATTATATAAACAATGAAAATCTTTGTAATTTTATATTGTACTTAGAAACACTTAATATTACAAAGTCCTTAGAATATGATTCACATACAAATTGTTTTTTTACAAACAAATTTTTGTATTGCATATAAAAGTATATTTAAAAAATGAAAGTTAATATTATGTTAAATAACCATTTATTTTCATTGATGTTGGATGAAATCACTAATCCCAGTCTCAAACAACGTCTTGTTCTCTATGCTACATATATAGACTCAAAAGGGATTGGACCATTGATTTATGAATTTATGGTACTCAAGAATGTGGCCAATGGAAAAGGGAAAATAATATATGAAAATGTGCATGGAGTAATAAACAAGCAAGTTATTTTATTGAATAGGATGGTTGATTTTTATACATATGGGGCATCAATAATGGTATGATGCGAAAATGGTTTTGTTTCATATTTAAGAAAATATATCCCAAATTTGATCACAATTATTTATGTAGCACATCAAGGGTCATTGACATTTGCATATGCTTCAAAGAGGTTTCCGGAGTTGATGTATGTATAAAATATTACAAATAAGGTATATTCATCGGTATAAAATTCTCCAAAAATAAATAGTGAATTATCATTACTACTGAAGGTCATGAAAATTGATGTTCCTTATGTTTTACAAATACATGGAGTCAGATGTCATGAAAATTTATGTTTTTGATCTTTTAAAAACACATGGAGTTAGATGGTTATCTAGGCACAATGTCATTCAAAGGTTAGTAAATCTTATGCCAATAGATTTAACACTATGTGAAAACGAAAGAAGTAGCTAATCATGGTAAGTTAAGACACAAATCTATTTAGTTTAATTTTATTTGCATATAATTTTATATGTTTTTGGAGAGCTCAATATGTTGAATAAAAAAATTTAGGAATAAAAAATTGATATCATAATTATTTGCATGTCTTTGAAGGTGACCATTAATAACCTAACAAGATGGTTTTTAAGGAGTGAAACATTTTCTAGCACAATATACAAAATTCTTATTTTACATTATGGATGGATTTATTGAAATAATGGATAAAGAAGGTGAATTCAATGATAAACATAACTTAGTGTATGTGTGTGATAATGATGCTCAATTTAGTTTTAGTGATGAAAAACATAAAAATTGAAACCTTAAATAGATGAAACATTATAAAGTTACAAGCAGATCACAAAATATTACATTCAAGATATTTAAGATTATTTGAATGAAAGATTCCTTGATCTTTGTCTTTTCAATACTATCAAACTATTTGGACCCAAATTTTATCATCAAGAGCACAAAAACTAAGATAATTTTTTATAATGATGGTTAGATGTTATTATCACCAATTTATAGCCTATCAATTGAGAGGATTAAAATGAGCTCAACATGTTGTTTGATACTAAATCTTGTAAAAGAGAGATGCATCATTTTGATGATTACTAAATTTGACTTGTGGGGATTTTTTGATGAATGAAACATAGAGAGTGTATGTTATATCATAAATAATGTAGATGCTAAATTCTCATCTCTTTTATGTCAAAATTACAATCAAAATCAATTTATTGTAATAACACACAAATCACCAAACCACCCGAATTTTCCCACACATGTAACATGCATATTCTAAAAAAGCATTGGGGCATACCTAATTGGGGCAATGCACCATAACCAACTGTCATATTTTTCTAGTTTATTCTAAGCCAAATTTTTATTGTTATAACCAACATTCTAGGGTAATTTATTGGAACAAATAGTCAAATTTGGATATTGTAGAAATCATATGGAAGTTAGTCTAGATCAACTAGAAAATATAATCAAATCAAATGCCTAAATAAAAAATCCATATACATTAGCTAATTTCTAATTACATAATATTTAAAATTAAAAATTATGACTTCATCATGACACTACCCATAAAGATGTCAAGCACTATCATAAATACAAGCAAATATCAGAATTTAGATTCCATGTCCCATTAGTGCAACCTCTTTCAAAAACATTTATTACATTAAGTACTCCAAATTGAACTAAATTGCAGACACACATATCATTATTAATCCTACATATATAATTGATCTAATCAAGCTATAAATAGAGGATGACCCATCTAGGCATAGAAAACTTTTTGTCCAAAGAAGATCTATATAAACCTATTGAAAAGCTTCAAAATTTCTCCTAGTCTTCAACCAAACCACTTGTAAACAAGGGGAGATGCCATCAAAGTGAACAAGTGAAATTTATAAATAATCCTAACTTTACAATCTAGGCATAAACAAAACTAAATTGAGATTGGAAAATGAATCCATTAGAAAGGTATAGCATTTGGTTATGTTTTTGTATTTATTTGCATTCTCTTAGACCTTTCCCAATCTGAGGGATTATGCTTGAGGTGTTGTGTTTGTCAAATTTTTTTTAATGAAATAAACCTTATTATATTCATAATATACATTAGGTACTACCTAGTGGGACCAATGTACCCCAAAATATTCTTGGGAATATTCTATCACCTTATAAATTTGAAAAAAATGTCATAAATTTTATATGTTTTTCTATTTTTTGAATTTATGGAATCACTTTTCATTTCATTAAGATCATTCCTCATAATCGGTGGTATCAACCTATGTAATGGTGATATCACTCCTGTGTTTTTTTTCTATTTCTATGTTTTTAAGAAAATGGTAGGATCACCCTATTAAATAATAACATCACATTGTAGATCAGTGAAATCACTCTAAAGCATTAAAATTATCAAATAATTAAAATGACCTACAAATTGATGAGAATGAACTACTAAATATTGGTATCATTATGCTAAATGGCAGGATTACAAAGGTAACCTTATCTATTTTATGTTTCCTATAAGTTTATACTAATTGATGATATTGCTCTACAAATCGATGATATCACTCTATTAATCAATGAAATTTATAGTTCCCTATTATTTATTTTATCTAATTATAAAATAGTGGGATCACCATGCTAAATGATAGAATTGATCTTCTAAATGGTAGGATCGCATTGTGTATTTTTCTACCAAGTTAAGCAATCAAAGGATCAACTTCCCATACTTTTTAAAGACCACTTTTCAAACTTATAAATTATTTATTTTAGGTTATGATATCTAAATAAGTGGATTTATTTCCAAACTAATAATATTTTCAAATCAAATTTTAGTTTAGTGTTTAATCAATGAATGTATTATTTCTTTCACAACATGCCCTGATTCTTCCAAGAAATAGGGAACCTTCTTTTTCCCTTTTGATCTACTCTTGCTTACACTCATGGCTCATTGATCTCAACAATATTATGTTTCCTAGGTGGTCTATCTTGGTTTTCATGCTAAATTTTGACCTAAAACCATCACTATTGGAAATACCACATCTATTTGAGTCAACTTTGTATTTTTTAGTTTGTGTAAAAGTGGAATTTTGACCTCCAAATTTACATTTAAAGCCTAGCTATCTTGGATCTCTTAGTTATCCAATCCTTCTCTAGGAGTTAATATTTATTTCTATTTTCTTTGGGCTCCCTAAACCTATCCCATTATGACAACAAAGTTTGAAAGATAAAGTTTCATATACAACACTTAGTCCTAAAGCAAAGTCTAGTTGAATTTATGCTCACTTGACAGTCTTGCTTCTTTATTCTCTCAACTCCCTATAGTTGATTCATGGGGGTGAATTTTATTTCCATGTCCTTTCAACTCTTTAAACCCATTTTTATAATATTACCAATCTCCTGTGAATAGTTTTTATATTTTACGCTTGGTCATTTGATGAGTTTTTTATTGACTTGTGTCTAGTTGAAGATCTCAAGAAAAAGGTGTTTTGATCCCCATATAGGTCTAGCTATAGGTGAGGGTTATTTTCCTAAGTACCTAGAATTAGTTAGGATTCCAACCCTTGAATAGATCTTTGGGGTTCATTTTTACTGTCTTACCTAACCATGCTTTTCCATAGTCTTTCAGTTTATTGAAAATTATCTAAAAGTCTTAGACCTAATCAAACTTCAAACTCCAATTAGGTTGAGGTGTTCTTTGTTTGTAAAGGCTTAGTGTTAATTGGACTTCAAATTATGAATTGGTCTAGGAGGAAGTTATTTTAGTTCTTTTATTTCTAATTAGATTAATTCCTCCAAGTAAGTCTAGTACAATTTATTGAGGTAAATTTTAACATTATTTAGGGGAATTTTTTTAATTGAGTCTTTGGGCCTTATGTTAATTTTTTGGTAGTATTCATCAATCCCCATAACCCTGACTAGGTATTTGACATCTTAGGGCCTAGTCTCTATGCAAATCAAAGGGAAATTATTGATTGGGTTAGTGATTATCCCCCACTCTATATAACTTTGGGGATCTCTCCTTAATATCCCCAATGATTTTAGGATAAATTCCTTAGGATCCCCAACAATAGTCCTTCAGGTTTTACCCCTAACTCCTTGATGTCTAATCACTTAAGAATTGGGCTCTCAAATCCCTGATGAAACTTCCTTCATCATTTTGGCACCCTAAACCACCAATAAAAAACAATGTAGTGTATTTAAGGTTTTACATACCGATTAGGTCTAGCCCCCCTCCAACTTAAAATTCAAAAGTTCCATCATTTTAAATCAATGCAAATTAGACATTTAGACCTAATTAGGTTTATTAGAAATACAAAAGGACCCTCAATTCTATTTGTGATTTTAAGTACCAATTAGAAATAGAGGGATAAGTTTTAAAAAGTGACATTTAAAATAAGACCCATCAAGCCCAAAATCTAGATTAAATCTATTGGGTAGGTTTTGGGGTTACCTTTCATTTTTTAATGATAAATCAATATCTTGATGTCTATTTTATAAACTATTTGATTTTTTATAAAGGTGATTCTATGTCGAATGCAATGGTAACCTCAATTTTGCCTAATTTTACCTATAAAACATATTCATGTTTTTATGTGCTATTTTAGTGTTCACTCTTTTAATTTCACTGTGTTGACTTGTTTTTGGTCTTTTTTTAGGATGTGAATAGTGAAAGTATAAGGATTAGGAGGAGATGGAGGTATTTGAGGCATTAATGGTGGTAACTAGGCATTTTGGAGGGAACATCTTCCTCACAGGAGACTACATAGCTATATATTGCTTCATTTTTACACTTAAAGGTTTCTTTTTTATTCTTATACAAGAGATTTATAGCCACTCCATTTCATTTTTCATGTAATTCAATGCTTTAGTACTGTAATATCTCTCTTGATATTTTTATCATGTTGTTATGTTAGCAGATTTTGGATGTAACTAATTTTAATCAACTCAAACATTGTTAAAAACACAAAAATATTGATTTATAGAAGATTGTGCATTTATTAGTAATCTACACATGTGAATGGTGGTCATTTATCTTTCTCCCATATTTTTATTATCTTCAAACTATTGCATCATTGCCATGGTGATTATGGAGTAATAGGTTAAATGAGGGATTGATTTATGGATGTTGTATTCAATCGGTGGCTTCAAATTCACTTTGCATAACATGAGATTTTATTTTCTTTCCATTTTCCCTAATTTTTATTGCTTTTTACCAAGTTGTTATTCTATGGTTTGTATGAAACTTATATGTTTTAATAGATACCTTTATTGCTATATTGTATCCATTGAGTATTATTACATTGTTGAATGTTAAAACTTGATGGAATGAAATCTAAAACTAGTCATAAAATCACTTTCAAATAAAACCATGAAAATTATAATTTATAATTTGGAAAAACTTAAATGATTTCTTTTTTATCAAATTTTATCACCTACATGAAACCTAATCAAACAAAACAATAAACTTGCATTACCTTTTACATTGTTCAAGTACCCAAAACCCATTAAAACTAAGTTTGAAGTGCATACCAATAGGCCCCTTAAAATGTATTGGTCAAAATGAGCCACTAAGTGAAGATAAGTTCACCTAGATTAGGTAGATATAAATATCATGGAAATTCCTATGAATTTACTTTAAAGAGAGGCAAGTTAGAAAACTTGCCTAAGACATTAGTGCATGTCAAAATGCACATTAATAGGATTGGTGCTAAAAGGAGGTCTTGACACCTATCCATTAAGGTAAAAGTGAAATTTTAGTATAAAATTATTGACTTGAACAATTAGGATCATTTACAAAGCTTAGGTAGTCTAAAATTTAAACTGAAAAGTAGAAGGATACCTAAAAGATCAAAGTACGTAGGGGCTGATTTTGAGTTATTAAAACTCACTGAATATAGAAAACCAAAAATAAACAAAGGAAAATAAAACACTTGATAAATATTATCATATTATATCTCACCTATATATTTAATTTCATTTATCAGCCCATTTTTTTCCATTCATAACCCACCAATGGTGGCTAATCCCACTTGACTTGGTTGAGGCAAATGCCCTGTGAACATTCTAGGGTCTACCCATGACTTGCTAAAGAATCCTGACAAATTATGTCCAAAGTACATAACAAATGGGATTAAACTATCCAAAAACCATTTTTAGGCATACAAATATGTGTTGATCCAAACACAAATTCAACATGAGAATGTGGATTTCTGCCTATTTTTTTACTCCATGGTTTAAGTTTCTTATGCTTGGTATCTTGGGTTACCAAATTGGTCTATCACTTCCTATAATGATTTTAAAACCATATTTATTAATCATTTGAGGCTTATCATTGATTTGATTGTTGTATACTATCAATTTTATACTACTCATAGGGAGCCAAATGAACATATGAGTGTCTTCAAGGCATGCTTCCACAAGCTTTATCAAAGGTTGAAAGACACATACACTCAAATAGAATTAGCTTCCATAAAGATCTATGTGAGGGATTTAAAATCAATGAATTTCATACTCCTTAGAATAACCCTAAGAACTTTCTTATCCTTATCTTTGGCCTATAATGAAACTATTAACATTGAACAACCAATGGTGGACAATGCTATTGAAATGGTCTTTTACCTTTATTACGCCAATTGGGTGGTTATAACCAAATTATAATGATCAACCATGCTGTCCAAAAAAATACTCTCATTGATGAATATGATTCTAGGGACCTTGTACTCAAGTCCAAATTTGGTCTACAATACAATTCATATAAACTATATGGATAGGGGTTAGCCTTATATGCTTCCCAATCACATTTTCTTGTAGGAAAATAATCAAAAACTTTTTTTTGTTGCATATAACAACACAATTGCCATACCTGGCACAAGTGGTTATGCTACCTCTACTAGAAACCAACATGTTGTCTCATCATTTAAAATAATAAGATGCCTATTATTAATTCCCCTAACCAAGTACATCATATTTCCCCTAGGATTCTAAATGTTAGTAGACATGTGGCTAACCACAATTGCAAGTGATAAATTAAAAAAATGCTAGTGTGATCCTCAAAGTTATAATTTTCATCAAATGGTTTAGAGATTGACAAATGATATGGTCAATTTTCATTAAAAAGTACCATAAAACACCAACCAAAATGTAAATAACCCACCACCCAACATAAATTTCAACTTCTAGATAACCAATAGAAAGTGAAACACAAGTCCTAATATAAGAAGAGTGCCTAGTCCACTTGAAAATACAAATCGAAGCATAGCAATAATGCCTCAAATGTAGTAAAATTGGCTGATTTGGAATATCCACCTAATTCAAGTTTCATAACATATCTAATCATGCTGAGATTGATTGTGTTGATTTCACCCTAATCTCAAACATATTTCAAAATGAGATGGGTAACCTAGAGATAGTGCCTACACCTAATAATAAAAACTCTAATCAAGGTGGAGGAAACCCTGGTATAACTCTAGTCTATAAAACAATGTGTTTATGATCAAGAGTGATAATAAACCTAAGGAAAACTTATATGAGGTCCATGCATTCAAATAGTTTCAAAGGGGAACATCGATCATTTGAGAAGTATGTTCCAAAATTCATTAACTATATCTATTCCTAGGAAAAATAATCAGGTTCCACCAAATGATAACTCGAACAAAAACCCATTTCTACCTATAATAACTACAACATCTTATCAACCCATGATAAACTCTACACCCCGAAAAATGGTAAACTAGTGAAACAAGGCAACCATGTATATAACATTGTAGTTGACCTAAAATGACCTAAGGCCAATATAATGATGTTTGAATTACTTCAAATTTATAACCAAAAGGACATGTTGATAAAATAAATATCTACTCCTAAATGGAAATAGGCCAATAGGAATGTTGATGCTCACATTTTAATTCACAAAGAAATTATGAAAACTCCTCATTTCCTCCTAACAATCCCTATTTTTGGAAACAATTTACACAATTTTTTGGTGGATTCAAGTGCTTCCAACAATGTGATGCCTTATTCAATTTACTAGTAGTTAGGTTTGATTACTACAAAGTCAAATAAGAAAGTTATTTAGTTGGAAAATTTAATGGTTAAGGTTGTTAGTGAATTGAATCACATCCATATTTAGTTGGCCTTTGATCCTAGGGTGTATCATTTTATTGACATTCAGGTAGTGGATATACATGATGCTTATAACATGACTTTGAGCAAGAATTGGCCCATAACATTTAATGGTTACATGATAACTAACTCCACTCATATCTAGATCCCATGGTGAGGAATACCCAATTAGATCATAATTAAACATGATTTGAACATAACTAACATGATCATGGAGTATAAAAATGAATGAAATATCATACGAAGGGTTTGATTTTGGGGTCTATGCACTTGGAAAAGAAGAAGAGGCTTATAATACATTATCCATTAATATGTTGTCCATGTAAGAAAATTTAGAATATGAGGGGTTAGATCATCTAGATGAGGATGATTTCCTCTATGCACCTGAAATAAATTCATTCCCTAATTCTACCCTAATGTATGAAGATGTGAAATTAGTTGATCTAAATGCTACATAAGGTTATTAATAGTTGTTATCAACATTGGGTATGGATGATTTAGAAATCAACAAGCTAAAATAGATTTGTATACATGAAAATAAAGAGTTTTTAAATCCTAATGACTAGAAAATAACCATTATAGACATCCCTTTTCCTAATTATTCCATTAAGGAAATAACCAAAAGGTCTTTATCAATTGATAAATAAGATATATTCCCACTTGGCATTAAAAAAATTAATTAAGAAATTAATATTGCAACAATACCTAATAATCACAATCATATACATAAAGTTCCAAATCATTTGTGGATATTGAAATTTGATGTTATTAAGTCTAAGAGTGGGTGTGAATTTGGTATTGCTCTTATTAACCCAAGGGAGAAATCATACTTATCTAGATTTCACCAATAATTTTATTACATGAAGAACATAGCCTAATATGAGGCACTGGTTCATGGTCTCTAATTTAATCTAAGGAATTAAGTTAAAAATCTCAAGGTACTTGGTGACTTAGAACTAGTGGTTAAAAAAATAAGAAACTAGTATGCTTGTAATGACAAGCATTTATCTAGATACCAAATTCAAGTATGGAACTTGATAGAGGACTTTGATGCATTCAACATTCAAACATTGCCTCATAGGAGAAACTATACAATATATGCATTGGAAATAGTTGTGAGCAATCTGGAGCCTATAGCTAACTCAAAGTTAAGAAGGTTCTCAATAGATTTAGTTTATACTCCTATTACCAATAATATATAGACCTTATAGGTATTCAATGGTGATCAAAATATCATTGAATTCATCACCAACACAAATGTATTTGAATCATGGATTATAGATGGAGATGATAGAAAAGAATTTGAAGTACATAAGAAAGGGGTGATCAATTTGAAAACCAACAGTATAACCAAGGGCATGGTATCATTAGAAATTTTTTTTGACATCAATTAGTAGGGTGAGAAGGAAAAATCATCCCCCACCAAAGGTATGCTACACCAACATTGAAATCTAGGCAATGCCAATGAATCAAAGAGCGTGTTTCTATGAATGACATGTAGTGAAAAATAAAAACAAGTGTTTATTCAAGGCTTACTATATTTCAAGCATGTTATTACATGGACCTGTGAGAAATTGAAACTATTTAGCATTTATATTCTCACACATACCATCCCTCTTAAGATCAAAGTCAAATAATTCCATTATAGGCAAATACTATAGAATCCATTGATACAACAATTGATATTCAAGGAAATGTAGAATCTACTCCAAGTAACGATAATCTTCCATGTCAGGCACTCTATGTGGGTGGCTTATTTAGTGTCATTTATATGAATAAAAATAGAGAGATAAGGATTTATGCGTAATTTTACAACATGAATAAGGCTTCAAAGTAGCATAAATACCCACTACATTCCCTAGATTAAGTCTCACATATAGTGAACAACTCTCAATGATGTCACTCCTAGATAGGTACTCAGGGTATAATCAGGTAGTGGTCAACAATAATGGATGGATCAAGACAATGTTTACAACCAAGTGGGGTACATTCTCATACAAAAATATGAGGTTTTGCCTAATCAATGTGGGAAATACCTTTTAGTGTGCCATGGATATTATGTTTAAGGATATTTGGCAAATGCATATTCATATACATGGATGACTTAACTTTGTTTTTATAAGAATCAAGGAGACAACATGAAATACTTGAGATTAGTATTGTAGAAGTGTAGAGATCATGGAATCTCCATGAACATAAAGAAGTGTATTTTGGGTTGATAGAGGGTAAGTTGTTGCGCCACATCATCTCATAATGAGTAATTTCAATAGACCTGAAGAGAGTGGAGCCAATTCTTTTTTTTTAATGTGAATTAATAAAAAAGATATGAATTCACTCTTTAGCAAGATCAAATTCATTAGGAATTCCATTTTAGGATTTGTGGAGATAGTCTAGACACTAAACAACATTATAAATAAGTACACCAAGATTGAATGGATGACTAAAGTATAAACAACTTTTGATTAGATCAAAAAAGTAACTATAAATACACTGGTGCCAATCAGTCTTGACTATACATATCCCTTCTACATCTATCCACTCACTTTAAAATGCTTGAGTTAGTTGTCAAACCAGAGATGAGATACATATCACATTCATGAGCTTTCAACTCTGTAATGTTTAATTAAGGTATTCAATTAGAGACAAATAAGATTTTTCCTTAATCAAAGTAGTCAATAAGTTCAGATATTACATTCCTTATATTAAGGTATTTGTAGTTGTCATTGGCCCAACAATGAAATCTATGTTAATACAAAATGTGTTGGGTGATCAAAGAGGTAAGTGGATGACCATTATCTAAGAGTTTAACCGAGAAATCCAACCGATGAAAATTTTAAGAGGTCAAGGACCTAGTAAAGTTATGGTTGAAGTAGACCCGTATATAGTTTACCAACAATACATAGCGTAAAATATTACAAATGATTACTAGTACCAAGATTTAGTATACAATTTATTAAATAACGAGTGTAAAAACCATGTCAATTCTACTTAGATAATATCATTACACCTTAACATTAGTAACTTCTTGATCAAATTAGGTATTTTGTACTGAAGGAATCACAAAGGCAGATATGTAAGATCCCTGAACAAATAAGATTCAATTGAAGTACTCAGTCATTTCCATGGGAAGTATGGAATAAGTCATAGTTTAGGGAGTGATAAAACTCTTTAGATACTCAATGTAGGGTATTATTTTCCATATATTTTAAAAGATTCATATGTTCATGTCTGGAGTTGTCATACCTTCTAAGTTGCCACACATAGAGAATGTAACCCTGTCATGCCCTTGCAACCATTTATTGGACATATCTGGTGCCATAAATGTTAATTACTCTATGGTACATAAGTTCATTCTCATGGTAAATGATTATATTTAATCATTTAATGCAAACTCAAGCATTCAAAAATAGAAAAACTAATGTGGCAATCAACTTACTAAAAGAGCATATCATCACTAGGTTTGGAATGCCTACTATGCTAGCATGTGATAATAGCCATGATTTCTCTTATCTTCAATTTACTAAATTGACTTATAAAAATTAATTAATCCTCAAATTATTTTCCAGTTATTATTCACAAGGTAATGTGGTATCCAAATCTACGAATAAGAATTTTTTTGGATGTAATTAAGAAGATCTTGGAAAATATAACTAGGGATTGGATTAATGTTATAAAATTTGAATTTTGGTCTGATAGAACTAGAATTTAGTTATCCTTATGAATTTAAGTATATCATCTTATTTATGACTAAGGCCCCATATTTCTAGTTAAAATGAGAATCCCTACATTATAGATCATAGGGACTACCTCAAAAAGGATGATAAGATCTAATTTCACATCCTTATAAATGCAAAGGATGTGAAATGCAATAGATTGAAATGCAGTAGAAAAATGTGATGTAAATCTATTGCATTTCAACAAACATGAGGAGGTAGTCAAACATCAGTTTGGCAAGTGAGAAAAAGTGAAATCCTTAAGGATATTTGATATAGTCATTCTCTAGGACAAGGTTCATGAGAAAAGGGGACAATATGAAAAATATAATTCCCTATAGTAAGGTCCCTATTGAATATCTCTAAGAGAGAATGCATTCTACCTAAGGTTTCTAACTAGTGAGGACATCCCATTGCCTATCAATGGATCGTTACTCAACCACTACTTATAGTATTAAATTATCTTAGAAAATCCCTATAAATAACATCACTTTCCCTTCCTACTTTGTGTTTACTTTCTTTCCTCCTTTGTTTTTAGTTTAGTTTTATTTTCCTACTTTTTCCAAATTTTGCTATTGATGTGGCCTCATTATTTGTCTATTTTTAGATCAACCATTTTTTTTGCCATATGGATTCCCCTATTAGTCAAAATAATGAAGAAAAAAAGGTGTGTACATAGGTAGATCGAATGACATTTTCGTACATAGGTACTCTAAGTAGTTTTTAGCCTTCAATTTTATTTCCAAATTAGTTTTGAAGATCTAGCTATTGTGTATATTTTGTATTTATTCATGTTGGGTTAAGTTTGGGTAAACATATTTGGTCAATGAAGACATTTTCTAAAAACCAATCAAAAAATCACATCTTAAGGGTTTCTAAGTTTGCCTAAATGAACATGCTATGGTGAAGGTCTAGGGTAAAAATATATAATTCTCCCCTTTACTTGCCACAGTGGTCCCAAACCCAAAATTGAGATGATATAAAAATAAAGAGAAAATACAAATAAAGAAATTAAAATAAAAATCAATATATAAATAAGTCAATTCTATGTGATTCAATCAACCTCTACTAGGTCTATGGATACTTGACTGATAGTAGAGTAGGGCCTTGAGTGGGATCGGAGAAAACTCCATTGGGGATATGGAAAAGTATATAGCAATGATGTAATGTAAAAGAATGTGTTTTCAAGGTACTATTAAATATCTTGATGATTGGTTCCATAGTAGCTAGTCCTTGACGATTATAAGAAGTGGTAATTTCACTCATATGCACACACTCAATCAATCAGAATGTATGGTTTAGTCCTTTAGTTGCTCTTGTCTTATCCTCTATAAAATATATTCATGTTCCATACATAGTCTCAACCAAAATATTTTGGTTTTTAGAACATTTATATCATTCTAAAATAACCAATATTATTTTAGATAAAAGTTACTATTTGTTATCGATTTAACAACATGCACTAATTCTTCCAAAAATCAGGAAACCTCATTTTTTCCTTTTGTTTTGATCCCACTTCTGATCACATCTTGTTGGTATTAGTAATTTTAAGTTTCCAAGGTGGTATGTATCATTTTACATAATGAATTAGAACTCAAAACCATCACCATTGAAAAGAACACATCTGTGCAAGTTAAGTTTTCATTTTTCACTTTACGTAAAAATGGAATTTGACCCCCCCAATTTGCATTTGAAAGCTAGATATCTTGGATCTCTTAGCTCTCTAATATTATTCAAGGAGGTAATATTGATTTCCATGACCTTCATGATATCGAAACCTATTCCATTATGAAAACCAAGTTATAATGACAAAGTTTCATATACAACACTTGGTGTTGAAGCAAAGTCTTGTTGTACTTATGCTTACTTAACAAAATTTATTCCTTGCTCTCTCTACTCCTTGTAGCTAGTTTTAAGGGTCACATTTATTTAAATGCCCTTTCAACTCCTGAAACCCATTCTCATGATACAACAAAACTTGTGTGAGTCATTTTCATATTTTACACTTGGACATTTGATGATTTTTTACCAACTTGTCTCCAACTAAAGATCTCAAGAAAACATTTTTCTAATCCTTAGATAGGTCTAGTTGTAGGTGATGATTATTTTTCTAAGTCCCTAAATGTAATTAGGGTTTCAACCCTTGATTAGGTATTTTGGGTTCATTTTGACTAGGTATATTACTTAACTATTATTTCAATCTAATTAAAATTATATAAGAGTTTTAGGCCTAATCGAACTTTAATTTTTTATTAGGTCTAGTCATTATTTGTTTGAAAAGCATCAAATTTAATTGGACTTCAAAGTTTCAATTATCTAGGAGAAAGTCATTTTATGTCTAATTGGAGTAATTTATTCAAGTAGGTCTAGTGAAATTTAGTGAGGGTAGTTTTAATGTTATTTGGGAGAATTTTCCCAATTGGGTATTTTGGTCTTATGTTAATTTGTTGGCAATGTTTGTCAAGCCTTTGAACCCTATCTAGGTTATCAAGATCTTTGGGAAAAATTCCTATGTAAATTGGGGGGAAAGTCCTAACTAGGTTAGTTATTATTCCCCTCCTTGTATCCCTTTGGGGATCTCTCCCAAATATCCCCTATGCCTTAGGGATAAATGCCCTCATATCCCTGATAACAATTCTTTAAGATTTAACCCCCTAACATATTGATGTCTACTAACTCAATATTTGGGCTCTCAATTGCTTGATGACACAATCTTTAGGTTTTTCACACCCTAGACCACTGATAAAAATCAACACAGTGTAAATTAGGGGTCTAAACCTCGATTAGGTCTAGACCCACTCCAACTTAAAATTTAAATGGCCCTTCATTCTAACTCAATGCAAATAAAATGTTTAAATTTGATTAGGTCTAGTAGTAAGATAAAAGGGCCCTATATTCTATTTTTGCTTTTAAATCCTAATTAGAACTATAGTGCTAAAGTTCAAAAGATAAATATTAAAATAAGACATGCCAAGCCCAAAATCTCAATTAGCTATGTTGGGCAAGCTTAAGGGATGCCTTTCATTTTTCATGATAACTCATGCTCTTGATGTCTATTTTTTAAACCATTTTCTTTTTTATAAAGGTGTCTCCATCCTAGATGTAGTGATACCTCAATTTTGCCTAGTTGTACTTGGTTTAAAACTTTTTCATGTTTTAATGTATTATTTTACTATTCAGTCTTTTAATTGCAATATTTTGACTTGTTTTTGGTCTATTTTAAGGATGTCAAAATTAAAAGTGGAAATATTGGGAAGAGATGGAGGTAGCTGTGGCATTAATTGTGTTAGTTAGGTATTTTTGAGGGAAATGCATCCCCATGGGTTGCCACATAAATATATATTTATTCATTTTTATACTTAAAGGGTTTACTTTTCTTATTCCACAAGAGATTTGGAGCCAAACCCTTTCATGTTCATGTAATTTGATGTTTCCATAGTGTATTCTCTCTCCCTATCTTGTTATCTTAGAATTATGCTAGCAAATTTTGGATGAAAATAATTTTAATCAACTAAAACATTGTTATCAACATGAAAGTCTAGATTTATAGAAGATTGAGGTTTACTGGTTATCGATGCATATGAATGATGTTCATTTCTCTTCCTCACATCCTCTTATTCTCCTCAAATGCTTGCATTATTCCTGCGGTGATTGTGGATCAACTGGTCACATGGGGGATTGATTTATGGATGTTGTGTTCAAACGGTGGCTTCAAATTCTCTTTGCATAGCATAGGGTTTTATTTTCTTTCCATTTCCCATCTTTTGTAATTTTTACCAATTTGTTGGGCTATGTGTCTAACCAAATGTAACTTTAATTGAATTTAATGTTCATCTCAGTCAATTTTTCATATAACATTTTAAAATAAGCTTGCACATACTCTAAACAATGTGATCGATCATCACTAATGTAAAAATGGTACTCCCCTAATATATTTTGATCATTATTTATACTATTAGGTGCATGCATGAATGTTATATGTATAGATATGAAAACATGTACTAAGTTGTAATATTGTGATTAAAATTTTGCTTGTGGTTTGAATGTGTAATTCTTAGAAAAGTAGACTACTAAAAAAATAGTGAAAAGTGGGAATGTGTCATTTCTTAACTTGAAATGGTCATCCAACCATCTAGACATGTGTGTGTTCCTTACATAATCATAAATAATTTCATTCATGAATTTGACCATAAATTCTAAAATAAGTATTCATTTTGAAACAAGATCACACCTTTTAGATTCATTTCCATATTTTATTGGATATGCCATAGATTTGTATTTGCTCAAACCAACTAATTCCTATCAAATTGTAATTATACACTCCTCATGGATATAATTTTTTAATTTTGTCAATCCACAACAAAATGCTGTAAATTCCATCCAAACATGCTTTATTATAAAAAAATTATCCATCCGGTCTTTCACAAAAAATAGTTGGAATATATTTCCTTTCTGATTTTGGTGGGAATTATATGCCACTCATGAAAAATATTTTTAGTATAAATAGTACAATGTATATGTAAAAAAATATCATAGTGCATTTAAAATTTGACATGTTACCTACAACAACAAGTGGTGTGTGTCTTATTTATGTTTTACATAAAATGGTTTACCCATCTCAAAACATCTTTGATTTATATCAATTTGTGGATGTTTTTCTAAAAAAATAGAGTATAATGGTATTTGGGTCATATCTAATAAATGTTTTGGATGCAGTTCATGGTTACAATAACAAAATATTATTTTGAATATATGTCATGTATTAGGGTAAACTCTTGTATTGTATTTCCAAAATTATGCAAGTAAATATTTGAGAGCATTAGATATAGCCTTATGTTTTCATGTAGTCTGTCAGATAATGCCCAAATCTCATTAGTATTAAAATCATTAAGTCTTTTACATATTTCAAATGATTTCATTATTATTATTTTTTAATTTTTAGTGCTTGGCTAGTTTTTAAAATAAAGCATTTTTTCATTGTTTCACCACTTAATGCATAAGTTATAATTACACATTAGGAAACATTACAATATTTTTTGCATGGTTTCACACCTATAGTATGATATGCATCATTTTTATTTTCAAAACTTTCCTTGTTTTCACCATCCATGTTATATATTATTAGTCTTAGGGTGTACATTATTGGTCTCATCTTAATAAATTTCATCAATGAAACCAACAATTGACATTTTGACTATCAAAGTCTATTTTTTCAAAAAAAAAATCAAAAATTATTTCAGCTAGTCTTCTTGAATGGGGGTCAAAAAATTTATTTTGTATTGGTTTCAAAATGTTATTATCAACATTAATTAAGTACTTGAT
Organism: Torreya grandis; assembly: GCA_037957365.1. Taxonomy (NCBI): domain Eukaryota; kingdom Viridiplantae; phylum Streptophyta; class Pinopsida; order Cupressales; family Taxaceae; genus Torreya; species Torreya grandis. Next base: position 1,794,203 of record JARHVA010003248.1, read on the forward strand.
TTTTCCATGAAAAATAAATCGAGGTGTTACAAATGATGGAGCGTATTGATATGGTGTTTCCATATCAATATGTTCACTACTAGTTTCTTCATTGTTACTTTCATTATTTAGTGTTTCCATATATTTTTATTCATTGTTACTTTCATCATTTTGTGTTTCTATGTAATTTTATTCATTGTTAGGGGTTAAATCATCTAGAATAGACTCATCATAAATAAAATTAAAAACATCATACTTTAAATGTGGACTTGAAACATAATTTGAATTTTTAAGTAAACATTCATCATCATTATCCATGTCATCATTGTCTATGACATTTGGTTCATTAAGGATAGTTCTTATAACTTATCTCAAGTGAAATGATTGCGTTCATACCTTTTATTTTTCTCTCGAAACTTGTAATTTCTATGGTGCTTTGTGTTTTAACTTCTTCCTCTTGTTTGAATGAGATCCATCACTGGTGACTAAAAAAAACATGATAGTTTTTGAAGGTGGGATAAAAAAAACTAACTTGATAGATTTTTCCCTAGACTTGAATTCCACAAAATGATACAAATAATGTAAGTGGGGACATAATTCTTGATCAAAGTTAAAAAAATCATTAAATTTTTTTTTTTGTCTATTATGAAAATAACATATACATGTTTTATTGACACAGTTATATAACATTTAACTATGTAAATATAATGCATACATGCTATATTTACATAGTTATATACCATATAACTATGTAAATATATCACATACTCAATATATTTACTTTATTATATATCACATTGCTCTATAAATGTAGCATGTGCATGTTATATTTACATAGTTATATATCATGTCAATGTCTTTAGAATATTATTTGATTCAATTGCCTCTTGATTGATGTCCAAACCACATCTTATACATTTGATATTAGGTCATATTATTCCCAAGTAATATACTATACTCATAGTTAAGTTCAAGGGGTTTATATTACCTATAATTACCTCTCAGATTGCATTTGTGATAAAATTGGGGTCGATTAAGCCCCATATCACATTCTATAGTGAAAATTAGGTTGAAAAGGCTACAATTAGCCCAATTTTCCTTCATGGTTGAATTGGTGGACTATTTGAATTAGATTTTTATGAAAATAGGGTTAATTAACCCTTAAATTATGTACTCTAATTGAGAATCCCAATTAGGCATATAGGAATCCCAAGTTATATCTATATAGATATGGAAATTGTAGACTAGTTTAGAGTTCCAATCCCAACTCCATAGTTGATTTCTAATTTTCTCTATATGTAATTATGAGTCTATCCATAATAGAGTGGCTTTCCAAATAGATAGATAGGAAGTCACCAATCTAGTAGAGTGTGTTCTAATCTAGTAGCTAGTATATAGTGTTAGTCAACCTAACTTGATATATGCTTAGAATGGAGGGCATATGATTTAATCCAATTTATAAAGTACTAAATACTTAGATCTTGGGCATGGTCCATTAGGCCCTAAAGGGCAATCTAAGGCCCTATCATACTCTAAGTATGACCTTGTGCCAAATATAATATATCAAAGGATAGTGTTGAAATTCTCCCCATGGAATATATATGGGAGGAACCATTCTGAAGGCCCTACCCAGATCTCAAACTTTCCTTACCTAATTCATCTATGACAAGGAGTAAGGCAAGGTGATCTTGGCTTCTTGATATCTATCTTTTCTTCACCTAATAACATATCAAGGGAATATTGCCTTATCTATAGATAGCAAAGGAGTAAGGCATATCTATCAAGGGAATTTGAAACTCATGATTTATATATAATTTCTTTGTTATATGTCATTAGGGATGAGGATGAAATGATTAGGGATGACAAGGGAGTGACTAGGAATGATGAGGGTAGATAAAGTTTGTTGAGGGGGTGATTATGGATAATGAGGGATTGATAAAGGATGGTTCCAATACCAAATCCATATTTGAGTTCTCATTTCCTCTTTATGTCATTAAGATTTTATCCATAAAAGAAGGGATCTCTAGATATATAAATAGGTGGTTACCAATACATTAAGTGTGTTCCAATCTAGTAGTTGGTAGAGTGTTCTCCCAATCCAAATCGATACATACTTAACCTAATATATACCAAACTTATTCTATGAAGGGAAAGAATGGTATATGCCTTAATCTAATGTATCAAGGAGATGGATAATTAGAGCTTAGGCATGATCTGATAGGACATAAAGGCTAAATTTGGGCCTTTCCATACTCTAAGTATGCCTCATGTAGACACTATGAAACCACACACAATGGTTCTATATGTCATAACACCCCTAGACCACCTTGAGACCCCCTAGGGATCATCCCACAACCCTTGAAACATAAAACTGAGTTAGGTTAGTTGATTAGATAATTGACTGACTAAACCTTTTACCAAACTTGACCTTTGATCCTCGATCACCGATGGTCATCCTAACCATTGATGATTAGGCTTGATCATTGATGGTTAGGTTCCAACTGCCTGAACACCTAACTCCAACTTCAAATATACATTTCTTCTTTATAATTAGATTATCTGATCTACTCATGGATCAATACATGTTGAAACTAAATCTAGATAGAAAGTTAAACCTCTTCTTAAACCTACACTTCCACATCTCCTATTTTATATAAAAAGAGAGGAAGAGGAGGTGATAAGGGATTAAGAATCAAGAAATCCATCATCATTCGATCATCATCCACAACTAGAGTCATAACCTATTACAATAACACTTCCCTTTTTAAATTATTCTTATAGTGAACCAACAAGTCTGACATAGATCTAAAGCATTACCATCTAATGGCCAACAATCAAGTATCATTACACTACAAAAATTACCCAAGCTTCAGCAACAAATCCCTCTACCCTTCTTTAGATTAAAAACCAACAAGCTAAATATCTATTTTTCACTAATTAGTTACTTTGTTCCTATTTCATGACCAACATAGCCTAAACCCACTTGTCAAATTTCTATTCTACAACCTTACCAGATCAATTTCTTAAACCAGACAAAAACCATAGTAACTAGTGATGATCACCTTGATCATCGACACTTTGTCCATAACTATTGATGGTTACCCTAACCGCTAATGGTCACCCTAACTACTAATGGTCATTGTGTGACAAACAAACAACAAGCTATTTTCTCCCACTAAACCTCAGCTATATCCAACTTTCTACCTCTTTGCCTGATCAAAGAACCTCACCCTATTTTTTGGACCACACTTGATTCATTTAGCATTGATATTAATATGTTTATTATTTTAATTAGTAAAATTAATCTATTCATTTATCAAGCACTTCTTGTATTTAATTTTAGTATCTTCTGTGATATATGCAAGTAATTTATCTTTCACTTTTAGAACTTGATTGTCTAAAAGTGTAGATTGATAGCTTTCAAGGAAGCTCATGCTTCTTGGATCTCGCTTACTAGGCAATCCACCCTATTATGTAACTAATCAAACCATTTATTTAATTATTTATTATCTACAGGTCATTCCTTCAAATCCAAAGAGGAGTATCTACAATTATCTGGATTAACACATGTATAATATATTAGGTTTTTCTACCATACCCTTCTCAATTTTCTTCCTCTCTTTCATGCAAAGAATATAAGAAAAATTTATCTAAAACATTATGGCATGCTCAGTGGGACCCTTGAGTCTTTTCTTGGGTTCATATTTGCATGTAGGTGCTTCTTATTCTTGTCTTTCTATTCATAAAATGAAATCAAATTTTCATTTTGGGCTTAAAATTGACTGCATACATTATTTTCTTACTTATTTTAGCTCACATAGCTGAAATTAATCAAGTAAATTAATCTTAGCTTCACTCTTATCACACACACAAGACTAAACCACTTACATATAATTAAGAATCAAATATTGACATAAGGCCCAACTGGGATTTAATCACCAAGAGGTTACCTTTCCCAGCCATCCTACTTGGATTTCATCACCAAGGGGAGAACCAACTCATCTCTCTAGTTGAGTATAATCTCTCATAATTGATATATCTAGGCTAAACACCTAACATCCTTATTTCTATGGTGTTTGAAGTGAGGGGTTAGGCCTCAATATCAAGCCATGTATTGATTTCCAATACACATCCCTTTGAGAGCCTAAACATAACTTGAAACCAACCATAGACTTATTTTCTAGTACCCACTCTACAAGCCAATTTTAGTCACACAATTCTCAAAACATAAGGCATAATCCACAAGAGAGACTCAAAAGAACCTTAGGATTTAACTTGCTTAAGTGTGTGTTTCATTTCCTTGACTTTTTCTTGTTTTCTCATTGTTTGACTTGTGAGATTGCTTGTATCTTACTCCTTTCCTAATCTACATGGTTTTGACTAGGCAACAACTAAAATACCAATCAAACAAGGACCCACCTCATAATCATCCATCTTCTTCTTCTCCCTCATCCATGGAGTACATATCAAATGTATAGAGTTCTCCTCATCATTCTAGGAGTCATACCAGCCCTCAGATGGTTGACTAAGGTGATGCAGATGTTTCCACCTTTCTAGATAACAACCCCATATCTCTCTAGCATTAACTTAACACCACATCTCACTTTACCCCTACTTCAATTCCACATATTTACCAGCCATATATCATGCCATTCCACCTTATGGGTAATGCTTCTATTGCCACCATCTCCCGCAACCTTTAGTCACCTAGGCATCATTCTCTACTATTAACCCTACCGATACCACCATCCAAAACCAACCCACTCAACCAAGAAAAACCCAAACACCTTCTTCCCTAACTTTAAAAACTTATAGTATAGGAGTAACCGAACCTTTGGGATCCAACACTTCCCTTGCTATAGGATTACCCTCTACTAGTGGCACCACCATTCCTCTCATTTCCAACCTACCTATCTCCACTCCATTTTTGAGCTTGGTCATTCCCATACATTCCACCCATTATTACTAAAGATACCTCCTACCCTATATCTCCTAATTCAAACATAACTTCCACCCAACTTGCATTAATCTCTTAATAGGTCCCCATTACACCAAACCTGAGCTACATCCCTAACCCATAAGGGTATGTACCTCTACCTTCCTTCCAACCACCTATCTCCACGTATTCATATGTGGCCTCATCCAAACAACCCATCTCCACATATCAATATGTTGCAACATCTCAACTCCCCACCAACTATACATTGTTACACCTACCCAAACCCAACACAACCTACCTTACAACTATGGGGGTGTAGAACCCTAAACTAACCTTGTCAAAATGTTAATGGACAAAATGACTACTTTAGAGTCATCTATTTCTAGAGATCATAATCTTTTGTCATATGACCAAATCTATAATGAGCCAATTCCCATGTTTGTCCCCATTCAACCATATCCTCCTCAATGGGAACTTTCAAAGTTATCAAAGTTTTAGAGTAAGGACGACCCTCAATAACAACTGAGAACATTTAGGCATTCATGTTATATGATTTCCTATGATGATGTTCTCCTTATTCATACCTTCCCCATGTTTTTATTAGGTCCAACACTAGATTATTACAGTGCTATTACAAATCACTACCTCTTTTCTTTTGCCCAATTATCTCAAATTTTCTTAGATCAATTTTCTATAAACATCTTTACAAAAGTCTCCATGACTGATCTTTAATCAATTCAAAAATTTGATGATGAATCCATTGGTGACTTTGTAGCCCATTGGAGAAGTCTAATTAACTAACTCTCCTTCTCTCTACCCTATCATGAGCTAATTAAAAAAAATTCTTGAGCATGCGCCAAACACATCTTGTTTACTTTACAAGTCTAGAGCTTCAGGACCTTTGATGAGGATTTTACCATGGAAATAAAACTAGAGAATAGAGATATTTATGAGGGGAAGTTGAAATTGAGAAAAAAAAACTCTACCGTAAAATAAAATGAGGATTCCTTCACCAAATATAGTAATAAAACCAACTCTAACACCAAAAATAGGGGAACCACAAATGTGGTTATCCTTAAGACTGCCCCTCCACCTATTGTCAAACAATCTAACTCTTCTAATTCCTCTAATCAAAACACTAGGAACCCAAACCAAAACACCCATAAGTAATTTTCTCCACTTGGAGAATCATGTGCTTTAGTCTTGGAGAAATTTTTAAAGCCAATCTCATATAATTCTCTATGATCAAACCTCCAAAATAATTCAATTTTTCTCATCTCATACGTGGTTAGTACAAGGAGAATGAATTTTTTGTATTCCATCGAGTCATTAAACATGATGTTAGTTGGTGTAATACCTTCAAGAACATTCTCAAAAGTATAATTTATAGGGGGGAACTTGTGTTCGATAACCCCAATGCACCCCTGAACCAATCACTTGACATCTTTGGACAATCATTTACCAACCATGCTCCTTTAGCCAATAGTGAAAACAAAGTAGAATCTTCTCATTCTTACAAGGCCAATACTATCAATATGGTTTGTAGTGAACTTACTACTGAGAAGATAATCAACTAAATCACCTCTTCCCCTAGTCTACCTATTGAGGTAGCAGATTCACCAAGCTATCCTTTGATATACACATCAAGGAAGAAACCATTCCCACTTTATCGTTTTCCTCAATCATACAAAAATCCACTCTTCCTTTAGTGATCACTCCTAAATAATAAACCTCTTTGCCTATACCTCCCACCAAGGAGTTACCTTCCCAAATATTAGAGCTTGGTAATTAGGAAAAGGATGAGGTAATCACTCCTCATCCTCAACCCTTGGGCCTATCTTTTTCATCCACTATCAAGGGATTTAGAACCATCTATAAACCTTTCTATAAATTAGTTAAACACTTAGAATTCATATCTGATCCTAACCTAGATCAGGCCACATTTTAGAAATAACTTGGGCTTCCTTATAGAACCAAGTAGGAGCCTTATTTATCAATACAACCTACCCTTTCCACTAGCACCACAACCTAACCATCAAACACCTATACCTATCAAACTATAGCAACACCATGATATCCAAACTCACCCAAAGTCACCAAATCACCTTCTACCATTATAACCAAACATTACTCACCTGTTAGTAAATTTGGATTTAAGCCCATTAAACCTATCAAGCAAACCCCAAGCTAAGCCAACAAAGAGGGTAAAACCCCTAAGAAGCCCAAAAACCAAAACTCTACCTCCCCTCTCTACTTTTCCCTCTATTTTAAGACATCATCCCTCTACGTTAATTTGAAAATCAACCATCCCAATCAAAACCCAACCACCACTTTTAGTTATGACATCATTCCTACTTTCATCCATACCTATTTTCACCTTACCACACATGAACATACCTCCTATCTCACAACCATCTATAAAAAAAATGATTACCTCTCAAATAAAACCATCTAAATCCAAGCTATCAACCTCTATAACAAAGAAAAAACAATCCACCAAGAATTCTCATTTACCAAAAACATTTACCACCAAGCCCACTCTTAAAAGGACTTCCTCCTCAACTCCAAAAATCAAGACCCCTATAACTTCACCACCATTATCTAAGTCTTACTCAAATATCCTACATAGGCTAATGCAATAATCTTGCTTAACCTTGCCAACTATTAGACCATTTGACCGACATATTACTAAACCATCTTGGTATAATGACAAATTAGCATGTTCATACCATAGGAAACTTGGGCATGACATGAAGAACTAAAATGCTTTCAAAGTGATAGCCCATTAGTTTTATCATAAATATGACTTATTATTAGATGAGCCTCTTATGATCCCAACACTAATATAAGAACTACAAGCCATTAACCAACACCTAACTACTCCTCCACTCTCGCCTCAGAGTGAAGAGGAACCAAAGCAATCATCTACCTCGACTCCTCCCCAAATCCATACCATCCATGTGGTCACATGATCATAATCCCAACCAAAGGATAAGGGAAAAACAAAGGTGTCCATTCTATGTACATATCCCTCCTTTACCACCCAACCACCTGACCAACACCAAACACCTTTACCTTTAACCAAACCCAAAGTGTCCATCTTGGGACCCTCTCACTCCAACCCATCTAAATCAATCCAACATGTTGATACAAGTTTGTCCATGTTTACTATAAAAATGGATTCATCAAATTGTAGATTTATCATTTCCAAAATATAAAGCTCATCAAGATCTTCTTAATGCATTTTGAATGGACCAATTCTGAGTTCGTATGTGAAAGTTATTACTAGTCAAAGTTGTCGTCAAACCTAGTATAAGTGATGACATGGAAACATAGACCAATTAAATGCTAGATTATTAATTTCCTCATTCCTCAAATATTATAATTAATTGGTATTTTTATAATTATGTGCAAGCCCATGGATTAAATATGTGGGATATTATCAAAATTCCATATAAAATTGTAATGGGATAATATAAATCCCATAATAAAAGGGTGGAGATAAATATTATTACAAAAGGGGATAATGTTAAATCCCAAAAATAATGGTATTTAGATAATTAAGAATATTATTTAAAATTGGAAAGTATAATCATCCAATCCCACCTTTTATGGACCCATGAACCTATATAAAGGGGTGAGGGGTTCATTTTGTAATCAAGTTTTGAATGTATTTGAAGACCAGAGTGCTAAAAGGTGCTATAGAGCCATAGAGATATTTTTAAAGGTCTTAGGCTATATAATTTTGGTTTGAGATTATCTCTTTGACATAGTTAATCCCATAAAAATGATTTAAGAGACTTCTAAAAAAATTGTAAAGCTATTTTGTGAAAATTTAATGCAGTGATCCTCACTTTGAGTGGATACAAAGACATAGGCCATTGTGCCAAACTTTGTTATCAAATCGGTTGGATATTTATATAAATTTGTCTTATTTATTATTATTTCAATCTTTAAATTTAGTATATTATGGATATTTAAAATCTGTTATTAAATTTTTTAATCATTTAAAATATTAATTTTTATTAAATCATGAATTTAATGTTTCAATCCATTATTAAATTATGTTTTCCACTGCTAAAACACTTGATAGTTATGATTATAGATCATGTTTTTTATATCAGAGCAGAATTGGTATTTAACCATGTAGATTGCTAGTGTATGTTGATAAGGTTGAGATCTAGGCAGGGTGGAGGAGAATTGGTCAAGTACAATCCAGAGGTTGGATCAAGACATACTGTAGAAATGGGAGATGACTTTGAGTCTGAATGAGCTTTTTGACAGGGCTTCTTGGAAATAAAGGATATATTTGATGAGATTTACCATGAAATATGAATAAAAATATAGCATGATTAAGGTGGTAAATTTTTTGAGAAACCTTCCTCCTCTTTGAATGAGTGTAAAGACAAAAAATACCATTGAATCTCTTCTTTCACTAAAGATAGATATTAAGTTTGAATTGTTGATGCTTAATAGTGAGATTAATGTAGAAAAGTTGGATAACAAGATAAATAAAATTGAAGTATATTTCAAGGTCCATATAATTATAGATGATGAGGCTAAAATTCACTTGGCTCTCTTTGAATGGGAGGCACGACTCTCATTTGGTGGGAGAGTAAGTTGAATTAAAATGAGATTAACATAGGTAACTCAATTTCCACTTGGAGTGAATTTGTTGATGAACTCAGAAAGGAATTTTATGCTTTAGGCTATCTACAATAAGAAATGATGGATTGATAATCTTTCATACAAACTAAAGGCCAAAGTGTTCAAGAATATACACAAGAATTTAGGAAAAAGGCTTTACTTTTGAACATTCCTCTTTATACATAGGAAACACTGCTTAAGTATATAGGTGGGTTGCGTAATTAATTAAAACACATGATTTTTGTCCTCAATCCCACTAATTTAGATGAAGCATGTGTTAAATCCATTCATTTAGAGGCTAGAGGAAAATAGAAAAAATAATCTTTTCCTAAAGTTAAAAGTAAGAAATCTAAAGTTAAGCATTCTATAGGGTAAAGTTTTGGAAAGGGTAAACGACAATCCAATGTTACTATTCATAAAGAAGAGAATAAGCCATTTTGCAATCTTTGCAAAAAAAATCATGATGAGTCTAAGTGTTGGAAATGACATCTTGAGTTAATACCTAAAAGGCTTAGGAAGAATAATAATAAAAATATTTCTATGGTTTAGGATCGAGGTTTAGATTGAGGAGATGAAACTCAGATCATAACCATGAGTATGCAGAATTGTTCTTGTCTTTCCATTTCCAGCACTAAGTCATCTAATGTTGCTTCCTCTTTAAAATAAAAAATTGTGAATGATGATAAGAAAAGAAATGAGTTGTTCCACATTTGGGTTATTTCAAAACATACTAAGATTGACACTCTATTTGATAGTAGATCACATGCAAACTTGATTTCTAAAGAGATTGTTAAAAATCTAGGCTTACAAACCAATCCCCATCCAAAACCCTATCCACTTGATTGGTTGTGTGATGATGCAAAGATGCAAGTAACCAAAACTTGCAGATTGAAATTTTCCATCACATCCAAGTTTGTGGATGAATTTGATCTAGATGTAGTCCCTTTGGACATATGCAGGATTGTTTTAGGAAGCCCTTATCTTTATGATAGAAAAGTAATCTTATATAAGGAGGAAAAATACTTACTTGTTAAGGATGGTATTAAATATATAGTCAGAGCACATCACATTAAGATGAATCTTTCTTTGGTGATAGTAGGGCAATTGAAAAGACTAGTCAATTCAAGCAAGACTTTTTGTCTCACGTTGATTAAGTCTAAGGAAAAAGAATATTCCTAGGATATGAAAAATTGTGATCTTAGACATAATCAAAAATTGATTGAAACCATTTATAGTTGTGATGGTGTTTTTCATGATCCTAAATTGTTGCCCCCTCCAAGAGGATTTCAACATGAAATTAAATTGTTACAAAATTCTCCTCTCCCTAACATTGGCATGTATAGGTTATCAGTGGTGGAAAATGAGGAAATAAAAAAACAAGTATTGAAACTTTTGGAAAAGGTTGTTATTCATCCTAGTACATCTCCTATTGGTTTACCTATCATTTTAGTGACAAATAAAGATGGTACATGGTGAATGTGCGTTGATTTCTATACTTTGAACAAACTCACTATTAAGAATCATTACCCTCTTCCTCGTATTGATGACTTGATTGATCAATTAAGAAATGCTATTTATTTTACTAAGTTAGACTTGAAAAGTGGTTATCATTAGGTTAGGACTAATGATGGTGATATTTGGAAAACTACTTTTAAGACAAAATAGGGGTTGTTTGAGTGGCTTGTCATGCCTTTTGGGTTTTATAATGCACTGGATACATTCATGAATTTGATGAATGATGTCTTCAAGCCATTCCTTGATGATTTTGTTATAGTCTACTTAGATGATATTTTGATCTTTAGTCAGTCTTGGGAGGATCATGTGATTCATATTAGGAAAGTCATGGATGCATTAAGAAGGGAAAAACATTATTTGCAATTTTATAAATGTGAATTTGATAAGACCTCTTTGGTTTACTTGGGTTATATTGTAGGACATGGTGAATTGAAAATTGATCCTACAAATTTGGAGGTTATAGTTAAATGGCCTAAACCCAATAATGTAACTAAGGTTAGAAGTTTTCTTAGTGCAGTACAATATTAGAGAAAATTCATTGCTAATTTATCATGTATTGCATCACCCTTACATTGTTTGACTAATACTAAATAGGTCTTTTAGTAAGGAGGCAAGAAACAAAAGGCCTTTGACACTTTGAAGATAAAGATTAGTATTGCTCTTATCTTGGAACTTCTTGATTTGCATTATCCATTTGAGATCGAGATGGCTATAAGTGATTATGATATGGGAGTTGTCCTAGTGCAAGGAAATAAACTAGTATGCTATCATTTTGAGACCTTCATAGGTGTGGTAAATAACTATCTAGCTTATGATAAGTAATTGTATGCATTGGTTTAGAGTGTTAAAAAATGGAAACATTACTTAATGGGTAAAGAAACAATGATACATACACATCATCAACCCCTCCAGTATCTCCAGTCATAGGCTAAGCTACAACAATCTAGGCATTTATATTAGATGGGTTTCCTGTAGCAATTTCATCTTGTGATCAGGTATAAGAAAGGTATTCAGAATAAAATTGTTGACATGCTTTCTATACCTCCTATAGTAGTTGCATCTATTCTTTTATAGCATGGTTCTTTGACTTATGAAAGTTATAAATGATGCTAACTTTAAGGATGTGCACAAGGATTTAATGAGTGGTAAATAGGTAGAAGAATTAGACTATCATGTGCATAATGGTCTCTTGTATGATTTAGGTAAACATTGCATTCCTCAAAATGAAAGGGTGCACATGATTAGGGAAGCACATACTTCTCTTATTTCTAGTCATTTTGGAGTTGTAAAATGGTTGCACATTTGAGAATCTATTGTTACTAGCCCTATATGCAAGAAAATGGTGCCAAATATATAAATTGGTGTGTTCTTAGTGCCACAAATAAGACTAGTAATAGGAAACTGGGACTTTACACTCCCTTACTTGTTCCCACTCGTGCTTGGGAAAGCATTTCCATGGGATTTATAGTAGGTTTACCTATGTCCCAGAGGAAACACAATTATTTGTATGTGGTAGTGGATATATTTAACAAGATGTGTGATTTGATCCCTTGCACTAAGAAGATTATAGGAGAAGGTATGCCACACTTGTTCTTTTAGCATGTATGGGTTCATTTTGGTTTGCCCACTTCTATTATTTATGATCAAGATTCTTGGTTTCTTGGGGAATTTTGGTCAACATTGTGAGAATTAATGGACACGAAGTTGAATAAGAGCATTGCATTTCATCCAAAGACTGATGGTCAGAAAGAGGTTGTGAACCACATAGTGGTACATTTGCTTAGGGGTTATTACTAATAACCATCCCAAATTATGGGATGAGCATTTATGTTATATACAACATGCTTACAACCATGCACTTAATTATTATACTATGAAATATCCTTTTGAAGTTTGTTATGGATATTTGCCTAAATCTCCTCTAGATGTTTATTATGGATATGATTCAGCTATTGATGAATGTAATGATGTTTTCAAATCCAAGAAGTTCATTGAAAAAATACAGTAGGTACACTGGACTGCTTGAGATCAATTAGATAAAAAATTAGGCAAAGTACAAAGAAAGACATGATAAACATCATATTGATCACCAGTTTACTATAGGTGATTTGGTATGGTATCACATCAGTAAGGAAAGATTGATGGATGAAGATAAAAATTTGAAACCAATCTGGTATGGTCCTTTCCAGATTATTAAAAAATTGGTAAAAATGCTTTTTGATTAGATTTACAAACTTATATGCAGTTTTACTAACTTTTGAATGTGGAGAATTCAAAATTATATGAACCTCCAATGATTTTAGATCATGATGAGAGTGTATCCATTTCTTCTATTGATGATTTCCTGAGAATCTAACATAATTTCAAGAAGATACAATTCTTGACAGGAAGGTTCAAACTTCACTAAGGGGAGATGTTAAATATCTTTATGTTGGTCTCAAAGGGATGAACTCAAATAAAGCCAAATAGATGGAAGTTAAAAAAGTGAGGGAGAAATACCCTTACCTCTTTAACAATTAAATCAACTTTTAGAGGTCCAAAAACTCTTAGTGGGGAGGATTGATCTAGGTGGATCAATGTTCACTCCAAAAATGAAGTCATCAAATTGTATATTGATCAATTCCATAGTGTATATCTTGTCAAGAGATTTTTGATGCATTTGGAATGGAATAATTTTGAGCCTGTATGCAAAAGTTATTGCCAATCAAAGTTGTGGTGAAACCAAGTATAAGTGATGACATGACAACATAGACCAATTAAATGCTAACTTATTAATTTGATCATTCCTCACATATTATAATTAATTTTTATTTTGATAATCATGTGAAAACTCATGAATTAAATATGTGGGATATTACCAAAATTCCATGTAATTTTAATGGGATAATATAAATCTCATAAAAAAAGGGTGAAGATAAATATTATTAAAAAAAGGGGATAATGTTAAATCCCAAAAATAATGGTCTTGGGATAATTATTAATATTATTTAAAATTGGAAAGGATTATCATCCAATCCCACCTTTTGTGGACCCGTGAACCTATATAAAGGGGTGAGGATTTCATTTTGTAATCAAGTTTTTGAATGTATTTGAAGACTAAGTTCTAAAAGGGTGATATAGAGCCATAGAGAGATTTTTAAAGGCCTCAAGCTATATAATTTTGGTTTGAGAGTACCTCTTTGACATACTTAATCCCATAAAGATGATTTGAGAGAATTCTAAAGAAAATTCAAATCTATTTTGTGACAATTTAATGGAGTGATCCTCACTTTGAATAGATCCAGAGAGATAGGTTATTATGTTAAACTCTATTATCAAGTCAGTTCGATATTTCTATTAATTTATCTCATTTATTATTATTTCACTCTTTAAATTTAGTATATTATGGATATTTAAAATCCATTATTAAATTCCATAATCATTTAAAATATCTATTTTTATTAAATCATGAATTTAAGGTTTTGATTCATTATTCAAGTGTGTTTTTTACTACTACAACACTTGATTGTTATCAACTACGAATCATGAGTAGTTTTGAAATAGTTTCACCAAACACTGGTGAAGATGAGTTTGTATGAACTAATCAATACCTCACCCCATCATCACCAAGCAATGATAGAAGTGTTATAATCTATAGAGGTTAGGATGGAAGACCCACAACCTTAAGCAACTTTTGTCAGAGCTCTATAGTTTTTCAACCTTATTACCTTCAAGGATTCAGTAATACCCTGTATCCATCTAGATGATCCAAACCCTCCTCTCTTCATTAACACTTATATCCACCAAACCTTCATCAAGAGAGTTATAATTGATGGAGGAGCTAGTATTAACATCATCTCCTCCCATGCTTACAACTAACTCAAATTACCTGAGAACATCATGTCATAAACCTTAGTGGTGCTTCAATCATTCAATGATACCATGGCCATGACTTTACGAATTAATATCCTTCACATTGGCCTAGGACCCCACACTTTTCTTGAGTTATTATATGTATTATAAGGAGATTTCTAGTACATCTTACCAAGATGCCCTAAGATGCATTCCATGGGTTGTGTGTCATATACCCTACACTGGTGTATTAAATTTGAGCATGAAGTTCAAGTTGTTATTATAAAAGTTAACTCAAGTCCTTTCACATCATGAAAAATGATGTACAAACCCAATGACATTCTCCTTCATTCAACAAGCCTTCATTGGTAAAAGATGAAGCTCCATCCCCCTCTAACATCGAGGCCTCCACTAGTTCATTCATTCCTTCTACCCAAATCACTTTAATGGACCCTTTAAAATCAAAATTCTAGTATCTCTCATTGGGGGAGTATCACCTTCTAGCCCTTGAAACATTCCCTACTCCCCAAGAGTATGGGAAACTTGACCACCAACCTGATTATGACCCCAACATCAAAACCATTGTTCCTTTCAAAGCATCAACTTGTCAAACCAATATTATCTATGGGGGAATTGATAATCCCATTAATACTTTCATCACCTCTTTTTCACCTTGATGATTCACCTCTAGTTTTTCCTATCTAAATGAATCAAAATTTTCCTAGACAACCTTTATAGGTGTGCTTGGAAAGGATTTAGTCTAGATCGATACAAATATGGGTTACATGATTTGATTCTAATCAGGAACCAAAAACCTCATAAAATGCATGGCTTTGGTTCATGCCACCTAAACAACAATCTAACCCACCTCCCATTATTTTCACTGACAAGGAAATCCCATCGTCACCACCCACTCCACCATCAATAATTAAGGATTTTGACATCATCCCCCCTAACTTTTTTTCCATCAACATGATCAACCGCATACCCTTAACTTATCAAAATGACAAGCTAACCATAACCATTCCTCTGACCCACCTTGAAATGATAGGAGATGACTCTCCTACCATTAATACCATTCAATTTCAAGATGACGATTCCATTCTCACCTATCTTGGTGTAGAAGATTCCTCTATCCACAAATATTTTCTTCCTGAGACTTTAACCATGTTGAATGAATCCACCATGGATAGCAACTTGGGAACTCCAAACAACCTATGCATTATCAAAATTGGCCAATCACTAAATTTTGAGGAGCTTCAAGACTTCCCCTCCTTCCTATAAGACTGTAACATAGCATTTGCTTTGTATTACAATGGCATGCTAGGAATCAACCCCTCCATCACTACCCAAAACATAGTCACCAACCATGATGTCAAGCTCATTAGGTAAAATATCTAGTGAATGCACCCTTGCACAACCTTTCTTATCGAATAAGAGATTCAACATTTCCTATCCATCAATTTCATTCACCCCATAGACTATCCCTAATGGGTCTTGAATGTCATACCTATCACCAAAGCCATAGGGGACTTCGCATGTATGTGGACATTCCTTACCTTAACCTTGCTTCCCTAAAGGATGACTTTCCTCTATGAAGCATTGACCAAATATTTGATCCTAAAATTGGCCATGAGATGTTATCTCTTATGGGAAAATTCTTAGGTTATAATCATATCCTAATTTCCCTTGAAGAGTAACACAAAACTACCTTCATCACCCCATAGGGGAATTTTTGTTATAGGGTCATGCCTTTTGGATTGAACAATGCTGGTGAAAGCTACCAACACACTATGACCTACATCTTCCATGACCTTATTCATAAAATCATCGAAGACTATGTTGATGACCTTCTAGGAAAATCCAAATTTTGTAAAGACCATTTGGCCATTCTTAAGATTATCTTTGAGTGACTCATCCATTACCATGTCCACCTTAACCCAAAGAAGTGTATTTTTTGGGTCTTGTCAAGAAAGCTCCTTGGCTTTATAATCTCCCTTCAAGAAATCTAAGTTGATCTAGCCAAAATAAAAGAAATCTTTGACATGCCTTCTCCTACCCACCTCAAGAAACTTTGTATCATTTCAGGGAAGCTCCAAGACATTTTTTGCTTCATCTCCCAAATTTTAGACTGATGTCAACCCTTCCATCACTTTCTGAAGAAGGATGTATTTTCTAAGTGGAATAATGACTATCAAAAGGCATTTGATTCACTTAAAGAGTACCTTTTATCTCCACCTATCCTCATTCATCCCAAGGAAGATTAACCTTTTTACCTTTATATCTCCACCTCTGACCACTCCTTAGGGGTAATGCTTGCTCATCAAGATGAACAACATAAAGAACAAGATATCTACTATATTAGTTGCACACTTGTAGAGTACAAGACTTAATACACCAATACTAAGAAACTTTGCCTAGTTTTGGTCTTCATGGCCACCAAATTTTTCTATTACCTTCTCAAACACAAGACCTATGTCATAACCAATACCAACCCACTCAAGTATATCCATTCAAAACCATACCAAAACTAGTGTATGGCTAAGTGGCTCATGATTTTATATCCATTTAACCTTGAGTTTCTTTAGTAGAAGTCAATTAAAGGGCAAGTCATTGCTGAAAAATTGGCTAAAGCACCCTTAGCATACAATCAACCTCCTCCTCTTGATTTTATTGATGAGTCCATCATAACCCTTTCTCAAGTAGACTTCACCTATCAAGTGACCATGTTCTTTGATGGATAAAAGAGGTACTATCATGGGGGAACTAGAATCATCCTCATTCCCCTTTATGTTAAACCTATTCCTTTATTTATCCTTCAAGATATATTTTAGATGTACCAATAATATGGCCAAGTATGAGGCTCTAATGATAGGTCTCTAAATGACATTAACCTTGGGAATCAAAATGATCAACATTTCTGGTGACTCTCAACTTGTGCTCAATCAAATAAATGGCTTTTACAAATGTAATAATGATTTGTTAAAATAGTACAAATAATTAGCTAACTTACTCTTATCATCATTTGAACACTATGATATCCAAACCACTCTATGATCTATGAAAAAGTTTGCTGATATGATAACTTCCCTCACTTCTCAGATCTCATTTACACCCTCTAACGTTAAGCTATATATCATTATCCAACAACTCACTCATCCTTCTTATGTCAAATCAAACTCTCCCACGATATTTAATGTGGAGGAGACCTATCCTAACCTTTGGTACTAGTAGACCTTCAACTATCTCAACCTTGCCATCACTCCTTTTCATCTTTCTAGAAATGCTCAATGAACATTTATATAGAGTACCTCATGTTATACCATACTAGGAGGAGTTATTTATAAATGTGGCTTGGACAATCTTCTCTTCCACTTCCTATGTAGTCACGAAGTCTCTCATGTTATTAGAGAAACACATGATGGGATCTATGGGGGACACTTTAGTGGCCTAGCCATCACTAACTACATCCTTTGTCTTGGTTATTATCCCCCCCCACTTGACCAAATTTGTTTTTATTATGTGAAAAAGTGTGTTAAGTGTCAACAACATGCCAATTTATATCATGCACCTAGCCATAGTCTTTGTGTATCCATATATTTTTGGCCCTTCTCATAATGCAGTCTGGACCTTATTGGTGAAATTCACCCCCATTCTTCATGGTGACATCATCCCATCATCACTACGACTAAATATATCACCAAATTCATAGGTTTTATTCCTCGTCTTAACCAAAATTAAAAATATTATCGGCTTTATCAACCATCATATCATCTACCATTTTAGTGTCACTCATAAAATTATCACTGACAATGTAAAATATTTCAAAAATAAACAAGTCCAAGGTCTTTGTGATACATTCAATATCAAGTTGAGTTTCTCTTCTCACTATCATCCATAAGCTAATGGATAGGTGGAAGCCTCTAAAAAAATCTCAACTTAATTCTCACTAAAATGGGTAATGCATCTTGTCAGGATTGGCATTTACACATCCCCTTCACCTTATGGGCCTATCATACTAGCCTTTGAATCGCTATAGGTTCTACTCCTTTCTTTATAATTTTTAGAGATGAGGCTATTTTGCCTCTCAAAGTGCAAATTCTCTCTCTTTGCATATCCCTATGAGAGTTCATCTCTAAGAGAAATTATCATCAAGAATATTTAGCCCAACTTGAGATACTTGATGATCATCATTTAGCAGCACTCGCTCATCTTCATGTCTATAAAGAATGTATCAAACACAATTATAATAAAGACCTTAAAATGAGAATTTAGTATCAGAGACCTCATCCTAAAGAAAATCAGCATGTCACCAATATGGAGAAAAAAAAGTGAGGAATGTTTTCTTTCAATTGGCTTGGACTTTATATCATAATGTATAAGTATGAATTAAGAGCTTACCCATTATCCTCTCTTTAGGTGAACCCAGAACTTGGTCGCCTTAATGCTTCACATCTACATCCTTTCCTTTTTCAAAATAGGATCAAACCAACCTTTTGTCCAACTAAAACTCATCCCTTGTTATTTAAACTACATTCATCTCCTTATTTTAGGGACAATTGATTAAAGATGAATCATTTGAATATCCATCACAATCATAGCCTAATATTGAAAAATGGGTACCATGGATCTACCCATGGCATGATTCTCATGGTACTTTCCATCCCTCTTCTAGGGTGAATTCCCATGATCGTTGTTATGTAAACCCCTTTCACACCTACTCAACCTCCTTTTGATTTTAGTTTTTCCTTCATAAAAGGAGAAAATTTAAGCATATATAAGCAATTCTATGTCAAGAAAACATCAAAATAAAAAGCAAAATCATAAGCCAAAACAATCATGGAACATTTCTAGCATCTACAGACTACTCCCTTGAAGGATAACACCAAAAACATATTAAAATTATTCAAATATAAGTTAGACTTCTCCCTTGAAGGAAAACTATCAAGAATCCTTGAATAAATCACACAAAAATTAGACCACTCCCTTGAAATATGGTTGAGTCAAGCATTTATAAAAGCATAAAAACTTCTTGGAGGCTTCTCACATCGATCAGCTTCCACAACCCTCCCAAGCAATAAACAACATTTTAAAAGACTCATTATCAAACATCATAAATATCAAAGTAATTTTGAAAGCCACAATCGGCTCTCATTAGTAGACTTCCTACATAAATTAGTCTACACCTTATATCACATGGAATTATTTATACTGACTCTTTGGTAACTTATAGAAGAGGCAAGCTAGTCTCCCAAAAGGGTTCTATTTTCATCTCCCTCCCTTTTACACACTCTATAAATAATTTATTTTAAGCTTAATTGACATTATGTGATCAAGACACCTTTTTTAACCCACTAACACATGCTAATGCAAAGCATTCAAAGGGATTATGTTTCTTAATATGATCCAACTTTGTTTGTTTTAGTCCTAGCCAAAGAAGAAGCATCATTCCTTCTTATTCTCTCATACTAGTTGATATAGTCACTTAAACATTTATCTTTAGTTTGTCTTCTCTTTTTCACATCCTATTTTATTATTTAACCTACCTTATGCACTTCAACTTAATCTAACACAAAATGACCATAATCATAATCTCATCACATCATAAACAAAAATAGACATCATTATCATAATCATCACCTCCATAAACAAATTAACTATCACCATCGCAAATTCATAAAGACATATACCATATCCACCATATGTCTAAATCTAAATGAGGAAGCATATACTCATTAAAATTAAGCATAAAAATTATCATCACTACCATCCTAATCATATATAAAACATAAAAATAATCACATCATAACCTTGTCCACCTAAGCATAACTAGTATCCATAACCATGATCATATCAATATCCTAAACATAATCATCTCAAAACATGACATTAAATTGTCACATCCATAAAACAAGATACCATAATCATAATGTCATAACCATCATTCTAATCATCCATAACCTCACATTAGCATCAACTAATCATATCAGGATCATGATAGTCATCCTTAACCATCACATCAATAACATCAAACATAATCATAAACATAAATAAAGAGACATATCATCACATGCCTATCTAAGTGAGTCAACATCAACACCATCATGAGCATAACCATAATCAATATGACATCATCAATAATCAACATGAACATAACAACCATGAAGCATAAAACATAAACAAAGGATCACATTTATATCTCATAAATAATCATCATAATGTGTATACAAAATATACATGTCTCTCAAAATAAAATATATGTATCGCTACATAGGTTCAAAAGTTAGTATCAAAATCACATAATACATGGAAATATCATGTCTCATCACAAATTTATGATCGTGGGACACCACTACCTCTTGGAGCCTACCCCTCTATACCTTCCTATCCACCTATAGTTGCATCCCATTGGCATAGTATCACTATGCTATCACCACATATAATCTTGGCCTTATATTCACCCCATCAAGGCTCATCTGATAGGCACCTAAAGACCAAGGACTCATAATACCATAACTCCTTCATAGTCACTACTTATCTCTACATCAAGATAGTCCTTGTTGGTTTCATAGCTATTGGTACTCCACCTCCTACCTACCAAAGAGAATCTCTCCTACATCACCAAGGCTAGTTGATACCTAGCCTAATCTCTCTCCCCTATCAAAGTTTCCACCTGACCCTGTGTGACTACCAGGGATGCCTGTGCTTCTATTAAGGATACCTATGTTGTGTCTAGTGTTACTTATGATTGGTTCCTCTTATAAATCATCACATGTACATCTATGGTAAGCCTTAACATTTGAACCTACTGACCATCTCCTCCTACAACAATATCCATATCATATTGACCCCTATCCTCAAGACCAATATTAACTATGATATAGTGTGCCTTATACCATGAAGGTATCCATTTGTAACACCTACATCATATAACTCTATTTGTACATACAAATCCTCATGGTTAATGAAATCATACACTAGCTATGGATCAAGTAGTGGAAACTTTTCATCCTCCCTCTTATATCTCAAGAATGCCCCATGTATGTCTTGTACAAGACCAAAATACCTCTATACCCTATCAAATGGGATCAAATATATCCCCTGATCTCACTAACCATATATCCATCTGTATATTTTAAGTGATAAAGTATGCCTTGTATAATGTGCCCAGCCTAAAAATGTCATATATGATCTCTAGATCATGTCACCCATGACTAAGGCATCTAGCTAAACCCTATACTAGTCAATGTTATGTGATCCTCCTCCTAGTTTGAAGAGGCCATAGTCACCTCTTCACCTCATATATATGACCCTATAATCCATCTATACAAAACCCTCCTATAGTAGCCCCATAGTTCTCATCACCCTAATGTGATCATATGCCCAATAATGAAGAACAAAACTGACACTGATCCCATATCTCATATGAGATAAAAATCCCCATAGATATCAATAAATCTAAATAAGTAACATAGGTGCTTGTGTGAACACTTTGTAACCTAACCACATATTTATGAGCACCCCCAACAATAAGTATGAGAACCTCCCACTACTAGAATCTGATAATGCATAACACATCATCACTATCATCATCATCACGAACAACCACCTTGTATCCCTATCCCTATAGTATAGTCATATGTAATGGAAGTTTCCTGAGTACCACCTCATAAAATCAAGTTAATCTCTATATAGGAGCTTCATCTATCCATCCTTATCACTTTTAATGTGGTGAATCAACTCACCACATATGAGTAGCCTCATTATCATATGGATGTCCTCAAGAAATATTGTTATCTCTCTATAATTAGTAAGAAGGTGTTAGTGGCAGGATCCCATCTCTCGATGTATGCTACTAACATCATAACATCTTGAGGTCCATACTAGTAGTACCTCATGCCTCCAAGGCTCACATCCTCTATATACTCTTAGTCTCCATCAGTCATCCCACACTGGACCTCATCTAGAATCTAAGGAACTTTTCCCCTCATCTATATCCATTCCCATGCCTGGAAGGTTTGATAGTAAGACAACTTAGTTCACTGACATATTTTGCCTACAAACTCTACCTATTACCCATAACTCCTAATCACCTTATAACATTTTCTTCATCTAACCCATAACCATGACTCATAATCAAATCCACTTATTCTACTTTGTCAGATATACATCACTCCCCTTAACCTATCTTATCTTCACCTATCTTATCTTAACCATTACCTACACCCTTACACCTTTACTTGAACACAACCATCTATTGTGAACCCCTAAGCTATAATCATACCGTTCACCCTACAACATTAGACCAAACATAAATTCTACCCTTAACACCCAATATTAACCATTACCTATTGATCAAAAACAATACCCTAGATCTTAACTATTTACAACATTGCCCTTGACCTTAACTATTTATAACATTAACCTTAACCTTAACCATTTACTAAACTTTCAAACATATCTCTTCATCACCAATGATTAATTATTCATATAGTTGACCATCAATGGTTAGGATACCAAAAATTAATGATCACCTAATAATGACCTATCAACATTCACTTCTTAAATGCTGATGGTCACTCATGATAGGTGATTACTAGAAATGACCACTGAGAGTCACTTTGTAGTGACTTACAATAATCACATAAAGACTTACTCCCCAAAAACAACACCTCCTATACCATAAACAAACTACAAATTTCTACCTATACCTACCTCTACCTTCCACCTATCTACCCTACCCTTCCAATTTAACTCTAACCTACCAAATTCAACTACACAAATATCAAGCCCTAAAAATAGGTCCAACAAACCCACAACTAACTACAATAACAAAACAAATTCCAACTAACATTTAATTACCCAAATTAAAGCTACACTATGAATTGACCAATAATTCCTACCTTATTCCTTGAGCATCTTAAGGAGGAACTCTAGTAACCACCACCTATCCCCATGCTCTCCCTTATCCATGTTACATCCTCATCAGGTCACCCCTTCAATTCTTAGTCAAATTAATCAACCTCACTCATAAAATCAATCGCTATCAAACCATCATTATTTTTCTCATAAAATGCCAAGAGTAAGGTTGTTATAGGTCAATATGTTCAAATTATCAAATAGAACCCCCGATGGTCTTTTGTCTTCACCCTTTTAAGGCTGACATGTGACCATTGATGGTTAGGGTGATTACTGATGGTCAACCTAGAGGGTCACCCATGACCATCAATGGTCAATATTTTAGGGTATTTTCCTTCACCCACCATTTTTTACACACAACACCTAATCCACTAACAACCAATAGAGATTACCTTCTCTAACAAACACAACTAAACAAAATCAACCTCATCATTGGCTATTTTGGCCCCATTTATACATGTTTTACAACAACATTGCCATAATCCTTTTGACTACATCAACTAAATTTCCATATTAAACAATTTTGAACTTGTGTTACCTTGTGCACACTCAAATAATTTGTGTCTTCATGGGAGAAATTCCTACCTTGGATACCCATAAAAACACTACCTTGTCTAGGATACTTACATTTATAAGTGTAGCCCAATTGTCACATATGATCACATGTTCCACTTGTCAATTATATTTTTATTAGTAACCTTTATTTTTACCAACCATGGTAACCTATTCATTATGTAATCTTCATCATCATAATTAGTTTCACTTTGTGTGCATTTTTTGTGCTTCAGTGCCTAACCTACCACTCACTTTGTCACCAACTTAACCACTTATAAAAAACTCACCTAATTCTATTTCACCTCATCAATTCTTGATTTGAGGGGGAACACCTCCTCCAATACTCAGGGCAACCCGACCCACAATCTATTTTTGTTTTATATATTGTTGATACAAACTAGATAATAAAAAGGGGGAAAATGTAGACATTAGAAAATTGCACACAATGGTTCTAGATGTCAAAACACCCCTAGACTACCTTGAGACCCCTAAGGGACCATCCCATAACCCTTTGAACATAAAATTGAGTTAGGTTAGCTAGCTAGTTAACTAACTAACTAAACCTTTTACCAAATTTGAGCTTTGATACTTGACTACTGATGATCAACCTAACCATCAACGGTCAAGCCTAACTACTGATGGTTAGATTCTAACTGATTGAATACCCTAAATCCAACTTCAACTCTGGCTTTATTTTTTATAATTAGCTTTCCTAATCCACTTGTGGATCAATTCATGTCAAAAATAAATTTAGATAGTAAGTTAAACCTCTTTTTAAACCTATATTTCCACCTCTCCTTTTTTCTTATAAAAAGAGAGAAGGAGGTGAAAAGGGATCAAAAATCAAGTAATCCATCATCGATCATTCATCATTTGAATCTAGATTTAGAGCCTCTTACATTATCAATTCCTTTATGTAGGTATTCTTCCAGTAAACTAGCTAAATAACAAGTGTGACATAGATTTGAAGCCCGCCATCCATCAACCAGCAACCAAGTATCATTACTCTATCAAAATTACCCCACGATTCACCAAAAAATCCCTCAACCCTTCTTTAGATTATTAACTAAAATCTAAGTATCTATTTTTTGCTAATTAGTTATTTTGTTCTTATTTCATAACCAACCTAGCCCAAACCCACTTAATAGATTTCCATTCTATAACTATACAAAAACCATAGTAACTGATGATGGTCACCCTAACCATTGATAGTCACCCCAAACATTGATAGTCACTATGTTACAGAAAAACATCAATCTATTTTCACCCATCATACCTCAACCAAATCCAAATTTATACCTCTCTACCTGATCACAAAACCTTGCCCTATTTTTTGGATCACACTTTATTCATTTAGTATTGATATCAATCTGCTTATTGTTATAATTAGTCAAATTCGTATATTAATTTATAAATCACTTCTTATATTTTATTTTATTATCTTATATGATATATGTAATTACTTTATCTTTTGCTTTCAAAATTTGATTGTCTAAAAGTGTGGACTGATAACCTCCAAAGAAGCTCGTGTTGTTTGGATCTAAATTGCTAGGCAATCCACCCTATTATCTAATTAATCAAACCATTTTTTTATTGATTTATTATCTGTAGGTAATTCCTTCCAAGACAAAGAGGAGTATATACAACCATCTAGATCAATATGTGTAGAATATATCAGGTTTTTATACCATACCCTTAAGTTTCTTTCTCTCTTTCTAACAAAGAATATAAGTAATTTTTTTATAAAACACCCTAGTTCCTAGAATAATATATCAAAGGATAGCATATGGATGGGGGTCATGCCATAGATATATGGGGGGACTATTCCAAAGTCCTACCATGATATGAACCATTACCTAATAGAAAAGACAAGGGAAGCTTGTCCTACCTACTTCATCTATATCAAGGAGTAAGGAAATAGAAACTTTCCTTTTATAATATCTAGATTTTATTTACGCAATAACATATTAAGGAAATCTTTCCTTCCTGATAAATAGAAAAATACTAAGGAATAACTATCACAAGAAGTTTTCCTTTATGATATCTAGATTTTCTTTGCTTCTAGATGAAGGCATAATTATCAATGGAATCTTACTTTTTGATAGATACATTTATCCTTACCTTGCCTGATTATCTATTCCCTACCTGATAAGGTCAGGGAAGTTTGCTTCTTGATATATAGATACATTGCTTTCCAACCTACTTACCACTTATATAATAGTTTGTTAGTTATCAAAGGAAGTTTGATTCCTGGTTTATAGCTTTCATATATTATTTTCCTACCTACTTAGCTATGCCCTACGTACTTAGCTTTTATTGATAGCAAGGGAAGCATGCTTCTAGATAAATATAATGAGGAATGAAGTTTTAAGTCATGTTACATATGTAATAGATCTATACTATTGATTATTCCCTACCTAATCTACCTACTTACTTGTTTGAGTATACCCTACCTTATTTTTATTTTGAGCCATGTCTTGATCTTGACTATGTTGTACCTAAATACCTGAGCCATATATTAATCTTGACTATGCCATGCCTACCTTCTTGTACTTGAGTACTCCCTACCTACTTTACATACTAGACTATGCCCTACCTACCTATCATTCTTTCCCTGCCTACTTTAGTTAGCTACTTGATTATGCCTTGCCTACTTGAGTATTCATTACTAGATTAAATACCTGAGCCATATCTTAATCTTGAGTACCTATATCTAATCATTATTATTATATATATATATATATATATATATATATATATATATATATATATATATATATATATATATATATATATATATATATATATATATATCTAATCCCAACCATATCTCTAATACTCGATACCTAATTGAATATTGATTAAACACCCAAGCCATATCTTGGAGGGATTTTCATGATTATGCTTGAAAATTAGTAGAGGGGTAAATATTATATCAAGGGTTAAAGGAGGAGGGATATTAGCATTCCCATTTTAAATTTGATCCCTTGATGAATTCACTATAACATAATACATATGATTTATTGCACATACATGCTATGTTATGCATGAATTCAAAAACAAATCCTTTTAGCTCAAAAATGGCTTGAATTCTTGATCCAAAGGCTTGGATTTATTAACACACAACCAAATTTCATATCTTTGACAAAAAATAAAATAGAGTTCAATTCCATCACTAAAAACACTATGAATTTAAATGATAAAATTGATAAAATTATTACTACAATGATGAACACATTGTCCTCTTTCCAAGTATATGATATTTTAAATTTTTAAAGCATTTTAACATTTCCATCTATGTTGATTTCTAATTATAGCTTTTTTAGGCCACTAATGTTGAAAATATACATGCCTATATATGTTTATACTAATTTATCTTTAATCCAACTGTAAAAAAATATTATATGGTCATAAATGAGCCTAATTCTACATGCATTTTTTTTAAAATTGAGGTAGTTAAGGAAGTCACATGGCCATCTATCCATTTTATTTTAAAATTTTAGGATCTATTTACTTGTAAAATTAATAATAAAAATTATTCATCGAAAGACTATTAGAAAAACATATATCACAAACTAGATGATCTTATCTAAATTTTCACCCAAGGGGTTTAAAAAATATTAAATGATACTCAAAAATTGAGGGGTTTCATGACCAACTATATACTCAATTTTCCATAAAATGATAGAAGTTATTAAAATTTTAGATATTTGATCGAGTTATACTTAACCATTTTTAAAAAAAAGAATGTTCTGGATACTAGACTCAAAATTATCCAATACATGTTTTTATACCATTTTCAAATTTTGAGTGTAGCCATATCAAATTATCCATAGAAGTTGAGATTTCTTAATTTAAAAAAAAAAACCATGTCCGCAAGTAGGTCCCTTTTTATCCCCCAACTTTTTGCACTTACCTTCTACTATAACTATCTTACATGTATCTTTATTTTCTTAAAAGTGAACCTCTAAGATATCCTTCATCATTTCAACATATTCTTCTACTTGAAAAATCCTGAAGATAACATTCACCATTGACTATCTTATCTTGCAACCACTTCACAGTCAACTAACTTTACTTCTTTGATCTCCTGGGCATAGTACTTGGCATAGTAAAATACCATGTTAGTACACCAAATAGAATTAGGGAAACTAGATATGTTATCAAGCCTATTATTTAATATTATTTGAGTAATGGTATTTCTATTACCATCTTGCAATCTCTCTAAAAAATCACCAATGTTGATATGACCAAGACTCAAATCACCAATTTCTAGAAAACTAATTTGTATAGAAGACATTTGTTTATACTCTTAATTTTTATACTTTATCTTGCTATATTTTGTCATTATATAAGATATTATTAAAAGGATATCAAGGTGTATTTCATATGTAATATTAGAAGGGATTGTACATTTTCAAATTTGTAGTTGTTGACTAACAATAATCTTTAAAATTTACAAGTTTTGACTGATAACAATTGTGATGCTTTAAAGGAAAATGAGAGGAGTTTACTATTTTTTACTTGCATAATGAAATAATTTATATTTAATTACATATATGTCTTAAATGTATAAATAAACATCATAAATAGATAAATTTAATCAATTATAGATTTTCTTTTATGAATAATTTTTCCTATCGTAGACAACTTGGAGGTAAACATTAGTGAGGACAATGACTTGGCACAAAAAATGGAATAAAATTGTTTTTAGAATGTAAATCATAAGGTGTCAAAGTTTTTTTTATAAAATAGGAGAAACTTAGATTATTTTATAATGCCTTGACATGATTTTATATCCTTTTCAAGTAATTTGAGAATGATTTGAGTTCCTTCACGTTGTACCACATCTATAAGAACATTTTAAAATTTTATTTTTTACATTTTTTAAGTGTTTATCAATGAAATTGATGACTGATTCCATTCCAAAAAATTATCAATCAATCAATCAATTATTTTCCTCCTTTCAAGCGCTGATGTGGTTCTATGCATGATTAAATCAATTGATCAGTGATTAGACGATGATAAAAAACTAAAGTAATTCATAGACATATTCAATTGGATCACCAATAATTAACATGACATAAATAATTTTTTTGGTTCTAATAATTGACTTATGTTCAATTAACAAAAATACTCAATTGGGAGTCAACATGTTAGGAAAAGGAAAGACACTTAGACCCTGAAAAAATATTTCAATTTGGAGACTCAAGATGAAATTTTGAGGAAAAATGTTTATATTAAAAGTTTATGTCTTAAACTTGGTCTACTTAATGGGAAAAAAATTACGAAGTAATTATGACTTAAATTTTGGTGATGATAGTTGGTTTTGACTAGGAACTTGGATTATAAATTAAAAATGAGAAGTTTAGGCTTTGGTTTTGTAGATAAGCATTCTAGTCATTAAGAAATGGAGTCATTTCAATATTTGGTTTTGACAAGAATTTAATAAAATAATTAAATAAATAAAAAATAGAAAAGTATACAAGAGATCACATGGAAACATAGAAGATGAAAAATAAAATAATGGAAATTTATAAAATAAACTAGGGAAGTTGGACAAAAAAATCCTAAATCACCTATTTACATGTAGGGGATAACCTTATTTCAATCAAATTAATGTTTCAAGTAATTCCCATTGTAGGTGTTGGAGTTTTGTCAATGATGTATCTAAGGTGACCAAGGATGTTGATGAGGAGTCATTTGTATTATAATGACAATGACAAATTGTGTTTCAATGTGTTTCAATGTTCTTGCATTAATATTCAGTGTTTTCTTGATATAGGCAATTGATGGTTATTATTGATTGTTTGGAGAGATATAGCACATATTTAGGTCTATAAGGATAAATAAGAAGTTTTGAAACATCCATATATGCCTTGCTGAAGCTCTGGTGTGTCACTTGATCATTTAGAACAAGAAACATACATTTTCTAGCTTGAGAGAAGCTAGACCATCACTACACATCATTAAGATATGAATGGACCAGAAGTTTGTGCATTTATTTTTTGTAATAAAAAAGTCAATTGAAGTAAAATGATTTCATGGATTTGTTTTCTATAGTGCCAAGAAGGTCCCCTAAAAATTTGGACTCTTGAAGTGTTTTTTAGGTCAAGATATAAAGCTTCAAAGTTTCTCTTACAAATTGTGTCAAGCCAGAGACCATCAAGTTTAACTACATTAATGTCTAAGGTTAATTTATATCATCAGATCCAATGGTGAGAATTAATAGAATAAAAATATAATGGAAATAATTTCATTAGATTTGATAATGATCTAATGGTGTGAATGATCTTGTCAGACTTGATCTAACCATGTGTATTCAGTCAAAATGTCAAAGAATATAAGATTGCACGTGCTGGTGACAAGTGTCATTATCTCATTGAGTTGAAAAATTATAAATGGTTCATGGAGTTCATAATGATATATATCAATGGTGGGGGTTGAGTCAAAGACTCAAAGGTGTAGAAAGCACATAGAGATACCAAGTGGCACAATCATTGGAGTTCTGATCCAGATCTAATGATGAGCATTAATTGATAAATATCGAGCTACTCAAAGGAGATAGATGGTGAGTATTAGTCCATAATTTTGAGGAATCATGAGATGAGGCTAAGGTACTCAATTTTTCACATTTTCTTAGTGACCATCAGAATTCAAATATTCAAATTTGTAAATAAAACTAGTATTCAGATTTTGGGCTATATCATTTGATCTAGGATGAATTTCTTGATGTAGTAAAAGGAAAAGTTATAGAGTTTTTAAAAGTAAATCCAAAAATGTAGATTAGAAGATTTTATTATTCATATATTTGTATATATTGAGCTTTAAATATTACTTTATGTTTGACTATGTTATACAAGTGATCTGAGAAGGATATTTAAGTTGTTCTTAATAGTATTTTTATGTTTCAAGATAAAATATCTATTAGAGAGTTTTGTATATCGATGAACACTATTTTTACAAATTTTGGAGGTTTGAATAATCTATATTTAGTATTAAAAATTACTTATAATTTGATTATGTTTGATGAATGCACTAGCAGATTAAGTGACCATGTTACAAAATTGAGTTGAAGGCGTTCCAAGTAGAATTGAAGAAGCAAATGAGCATGGAAATATTCTATAAGTCTCTAAGGCTTGATCAATCTTTGGTTATCATATTTTTCCCATGATCATATATGGAGAGTCAAAATAGCTTGAATGTATATGACTAGTCTGAGTGGTCATCATGAGAAAGTTGATTTAAGTGATTAGAGCTTGTGTTTAAGTATCTAAAGCACATGGAGGTGTTTTAGAGGTCCTAAAGGGTTCATCCATGTGATATAATCATATGTATATGTGAAATATTTGATTAGTTACTTCAAACATTTGAAACTACATTTTCTATGTATGAAGATCTAAAGAGCAAGGAGACCTAATTGGTGGGTTCAAGTGTTGAGTTGGTGTTCTATGTGGCATGGAAACATATAGGAGTAAGCAAGGGCCTATTAGAGGTAGGTTTTATATTTTTGAAGCATTGGTGGTAGTTGAAGGTGGTTCAATATTTTTCAAGTATAACATGTGGATGTGAAGGCCTAATTGTTTTGGGTCTCATTAATGCTTAATGGGGGACCTGAATCTTAAGAATTATTGATGACTTATGGAGTGGATTGTTTCACCCATGGAACATGTGTATAGACTTATGATTAAGTGTGGTTCAAAAATTGTATGAATCTTGGCCAACCAAGATGGATTAGATGAGTGCATGGTATAAATACTAGGCATACTGGGCAGAGTTGAGAGTGTGTGGAGTGAAGTGAAAGAGAGAACCTTTGAAAGAGAAGGTATAGGTAACTAAATACCAAAAAAGAGTGAATAGGATTATTTACTCTTTTCTAATCAAGGTGATGAAGGTGAATACATAGGTCGCTAGACCTAATGAGCCTAAAAGAAGCACATTGAGTGAGTAAGCCTTAGAGGATGATTGGGTGAGTGTGCTTAGTGGATGGATTGAAGAGTAGAGTAGGTTGAGGATTGTGTGAATGACCTAAAGGTCATGTTGTTGATGTTGTGATAGATTTTTTGTAGGTTTTATGATTGTGTATGTGCTAAGAAGTGAAGAATGATCTAAAAGGGTGTTTTGGATGCATGGCTTGAGTGTGCAAGTTTGTGAGAGTGTAAAGGAGAAAGAGTGAAAGTAAGATAATTGCATCATCAAGTGTAGAAGACATCAGATCAGAAGTGGAGATCAGATCAAGGTAGCTAGGTTGGTGATTGGTTGCCTAGGGGGTTGGTTCCTCCTTGTGGGATGGGTGTCTCACTAAACTAATGTATGGGTGTTCTTTGATTAGTTGGTGTTGGTATAAATTTGGATCTTGTTATTATAGGACTATAGTCCATCTTGTAGGGTTTAGTGGATTTTATCTCCCAAGAAGGTTTCCCACATATATCATGTGTTATATGTTTGATCTTTCTTTATCTTCCTTGTTCATTATAATGGTTAATTTGTATGCATCATGATTGTATGTGTTAAATGTTTAAGATTTGGGAATTGAATTGGATTATATGGAATAACTAATTCACCTACCCTTCTCACTTATTATACCTCTAACAATTGGTATCAAATTAGGACCTTCATTGAATGTTTAACCACTTGAAGGTGATCTAAGGTAAAATATGTGTAAAAATGAAAGTTGGTCAAAATAAAATATCATCATGTTTGATGAAGTTTTCCATGATAGTAGAGAATAAGAAGTGTTCCGTGAAAATGAGGAAGAAGAAGTTGATCTAGAAGCTGAGCTCATAGGTTTACTTGGTGAACTGAAGAAGTAAAATAAGAGGAATCATAAAATGAGAAATATGATCAAAGCTCTTAAAACACAAGTTAGGTCTCTTGAAGGGAGTTTGTCAGGAAACTTCATGAGAGAGGAAAAGGAGAATTAAGAACTAATCAAGTCTATGGAAGAGTAAGCATGTAGATTGAAGAATGATAGGGCTAAAGAATCCAAGGAGGATAAGGAGACCATCAAAGATCTCAAAATTCAATTAGAGGCTACAAGTTAAAGCATGAGAGCTAAAGAAGATGAATGTGTCCAATTGAAGACTAATCTTGTTCCCTAAAGGCTAAGCATGAAAAGGTCATAGTCAAGATAGAAAATATTGAATAAGATCAAAATAAATTAGGATAAGACAAAGAGGTTGGTAGCATGAAAGTCAAAAAGATAGATCAATTCAAAGACAAAATGAAAAATCCAATCAGATAACTAGATGCTTCAAGGTATGCCAAATCTTTTATGGGACATTATTTTATTTATCATCTTATTGGTCATAGGGAAAAGGAAGTGTAAGAAGAAGTAATTAGTCAAAGGAAGATTACTGCCATGTTCAAACAAAAGGTATGGAAGACATTGTTTGCTATAGTTATCAAATAGTTGGTCACATTTCTAGGTTTTGCAAGAAAAAACCATCAAGTCAAGATAAGTTAAATCAATCTCCTAGAGTGAAAAAAAGAAGAAAAACTAGATAGATCAATGCAATTAGATATTCATCCTAGAGTTATTGTTATGCATACAATCAATTTGGCCACATTGTTAAAGAATGTAAAAGGAGAAGAAATCAGTCAAAGAAATATCACAATCATCATCAAGTAAAAAGTATGATTGATCTTGTTTGTTTCAGATGTCATAGAGTTGGTCACATTTCTAGGTATTGCAAGAATAGGTTGAATGAGTTCTCAAAGTAAAATAAGATGTATGGAGCTCCTAGTGTGCAAGGAATAGGTCACAAATGGTTGTGAAAACCTAAGCTTATTAGTAGAGATCAGACTCAGACCAAAGATGGTTTATTTTCCATGATAGACATGAAGGAAAGTCAATATTTTATGTTTATTTCATTTGTTAACAAGTCTAAAGCAAAGAATGAAGTCAAGGATCCATTCAAAGTTAATTTGATAATGAGGTAGGACTGCAAGTTAAATGAGCATATGGAGATATGGGAGTCTCCTAAGTTTTGGGACTTTTAGACTCACTATGTCAAAGGGGTTTCCCTCTAAGGATTTAAGGATACACTTAACATAAACAAAAAGCATGGTGGATGCTTGTTGGGTCTTGGTTTGTGTTGTATGACAAAAAAGTACATGAATATGAGTTGTAGTAGAAGAAAGGTATGGATGCAATCAGATTTCAACCATAGTTGGTCTCTTGAGGTAGCTTAATCTAGTGTAGTCCCTTGAAAGTACTTGGGAGCTTAGTTTCAGGGGAGTAATATGGTGAATTTTGAGAGAGGACTTGTGGGCCTTATCAGTTCATAGATTTGTATGGATTTAGGGAGAGCTAACTTAGGTGTCTTGAGTGTGGTATGATGTTTTAACATGTTTCTTGTGAGAAAAATGTGTCAAAGAGTAGATATTTGTTGTATATCTTGTCATGATCTAAGGGGGAGCATTTTTGAGATGCTTCAATTCAATAAGCTTGTGTTTTTTGGTATGCTTCATCAACTAAAGTGGAGAAGCTCAGCAGAAGGTGTGAAATCAAGGATGATGATTTGTCAAGATATTCTATTTCATATAAAAAGTGAAGACTAAGTTGATATGGAGTATGAGGAGAATGTTTTCATAATTATTTTTTGGTGTTTTGGCATGTTGACTACTATATGTGCATGGTCTATAAGAAGGGAATGGAGGTCTCTAGGTGTTTAATCAATGATGGTGAGTTGTCAAAATGTTCTATTTTCATATAAATGTATATTGACCTTGTTCTATTGTACTCAAGGTGTGTTTTAGGTTTTTTGGCCCTGATAATAAGAACTTGTCAATTTATATTGCTTAAATCAAATATTGAAAGACTAAAGACAAGGTTGATATGAGGATGAGTAAAATGTGTTATCATACTGGTGGTATCATGAATAAGGTCTTAGAATTTTGTATATGACAAGTTGTTTTATCATAGAGTTCACAATATTTTGAAGATGAGAGGTAGAATGATTTGAGAATCACTGAGTGCTTATAAACTTGTTGATTTTTTCCTATTTGAAGAATCATAAAGAAGATAGGTTATGACAAAAGGTTTGTTGTTGTGAAAACCATGCTCACAAACTTGTATGACTATGTTTCATAAAGGGTTTTGGATAAGTTTTAATCCATGTAGGCTTGATTACTATTGTGGTTGCTTAGAGATCTCAGATATGTTGTTCTAAAAGTGAGTTAACATGTTGTTTATGCCCTTAGGATGTTCATGAAGTTTTGATGATAATCAATGTCTTGTAGCATCACACAGTTCTTATATTCTTGAAGAGGAGTCTGTAGAAGTATCCATGAAGGTGTGTTGTTGATGTCATGATATTTCCTATATCATAATAATATCCTAGTGATTTGAATAAGGAAGTTTTCAGTAGTTCCCATGAATGTTACTTTGATAAGATGCCATATGCCAAGATGACCTCATAAGATCTTCAAAAAACATGATCATATGTTGAGTTTTCTTTGAAGTGGTTAAGAAGACTAAGGATAAATTTCTATGAGTCATCATAAGAAACGTTCTGAGTTTGTTTGTCAAAGATTCAATATTGATGTTGGCTAAGTTACTTGTTTATTTGAAGATCATATGAGAACAAGGTGTTAGGGGGAGGTAACTAGCTTGAATGGCTTGGAGATATGTGCATGATGTGAGGGGGAGCATATGTGAGATGCCTCAGTCATGGTGGAGATATGAAGAGATCTACTAAAGTTGTGATTTCAAGCATATTTGTATGATGACTTGATCAAAATAAGTCATTTGTTGTTGATAGTATATTGAATCTTCATCATTAACAAAGGGGGAGCTTTGTAAATGGTCAGGTCCTAGGATCAAAGGGACTATGTAGTAGAATTTAAGAGAGAAAGTATGAAGGTAATTATGATGATTGATCATTGTTAGAAATGGTCTAAAGATTCTAAAAAATAGGCCTAAGCTTAGGTGAATTAGGGGGAGTCCCTCTTAATGTTTTCAAGGTAAGTTCATGTAGTTTCTGATGTTCATATATTTTTTGCATTCATAGAAGCTTTGTATGATCAAAGAAGAGTGTAGTCATGAAGCATGTTTGAGAAGCTCAACGTAAGAAGAGGTATGTAAAATTTTAGGGGGAGTCTGTATCATCTCTTATAGGTGGTACTCTCCTATTATTGGCCCTTGAAGTCTTTTCAAGTTTTCAAGATTAGGAGTTGATCCCACTTTTTTATTATGTCAAAGGGGGAGAAATTACATGAAGAGAGAGATAGAGTCTAAGCATAAGCTTTGTATTAGTGTTTGAAATCATTAACAAATGGGGATATTGTTGGAGGTTTGTCAATTATGTCTTCAAGGTGACCAAGGATATTGATGAGGTGTCATGTGTGCTATAATGAAAATGATAAAGAGTGCTTCAATGTGCTTAAGTGTTCTTGCATTTTTCTTTAGTGCTAGCTTGATACAGGCAATTGATGGTTATTATTAATAGTTTGGAGAGATATAGCACATATTCTAGTCTCTAAGGACAAATAATAAGTTGTGAGGCATATATATATATATATATATATATATATATATATATATATATATATATATATATATATATATATATAGTACATTCATATCTTCATGAAGTGTAGTGATGGTCTAGATTCTCTCAATCTAGAAGATGAATATTTCTTGTTACAAATGAATATTTTTTGGGCTATATATTTTAATACATGATGAATTTATTTAAGAAATAAAATGAAAATTTTTATATGGATTTAAGGTACATCCAAAAATTTATATTATAATATTTTATTATTCATATAGTTACAGATATTGAGCTTTAAATTTGATTGTGTTTAACTATGTTTTGTAAGTGACCCGAGAAGGATATTTAAGTAGTTCTTAATATTATTTTGATGTTTCAAGATAAATTATATATTATAAAGTGTTGTATACTCCATGAAGGTGATATATATGTATTTTTGAGGATTTAATAATACATATTCGGTATGAAAAACTACTTATATGTTGATTGTGTTTGATGAATATACTAGCAAATTGAGTGACCATGTTGCAAAATTAAGTTGAAGGTGTTCTAAGTAGAATTGAAGAATAAAATGAGTATGTAAATGTTATATAAGTATTTAAGGCTTATGATAAGGATTTATTTGTCATATTTTTCTCCTGATCAGATATGGAGAGTTAAAATAGCTTGACTATATATGCCCAGTCTAAGTGGTCATCATGAGAGAGTTGATTTAAGTGATTAGAACTTATATTGAAGTATATAAAGAACATGGATGTGTTTTAGAGGTCCTAAATGGTTCATACATCCTATCTAATCATGGATATATGAAATATTTGATTAGTTTCTTTAGAAGTTTGAGACTATGTTTTCTATGTATGAAGACCTAAAGAGTAAAGAGACCTAATTGGTGGGTTCAAGTGTTGAGTTGGTGTTATAGGTGGCATAGAACCATATGGTATTAATAAAGGGACTATTTTAGGTAGGTTTGATATGTTTTAATTTTTTTTTAAAGTTGAATGTGGTCTAAGAGTTTAAAATTGTAATGTGTGGATGTGAAGGTCTAATTATTTTGGGTCGCATTAAGGTTTAATGGAGGATTTTAGTCTTAAGGACTATGGTTGACCTATGGAGTGGAGTGTTTCACCCATGTAACATGGGTATGTACATATTATTAAGTTTGGTTAAAATATGGTAAGCATCTTGGCTGACTAAGATGGGTTGGATGAGTGTATGGTAGAAATACTAGGCATAATTAGCCTATGTGTGGAAGAGCTAAGAGTGTGCTTAGTCAAGAGAAGGAGATAACATTTAAAAAAGAAGGTAGAATTCATTTAGGAAAAATAAAGAGTGAAGAGGATCAGTCATTCTTTTTTATCAAGGTGATGAAGGTGATCACATAGGTCACTAGACCTAATGAGCCTAGAAGAGGCACATTTAGCAAGTAAGCCCTAAAGGTTGATTGGGTGAATGTGCTTAGTGGATGGATTAAATATTAGTTTACGTTAAGGATTGTGTGAATGACCTATAGGTCATTTTTTTTAATGTTTTGATAGATAATTTTTAGGTTTTATGATTGTGTGTGTTAATAAGTGAAGAGTGATACAAAAGGGTGTTTTAGATGCATGGCTTGAGTGTGCAAGTTTGTGAGTGTAAAGGAGAAATAATGAAAGTAAGAGAATTCCATCATCGGGTGTAAAAGACATCAAATCATCAAAGTAAATGGTTTAGTGTTTGGTTTCCTAGGGGGTTGGTTTATCCTTGTGATATGGGTATCTCACTAAACTAAGGGATGGGTGTTCCTTAATCATTTGGTGCTGGTATAAATTTGGATCTTATTATCATAGGACTATAGTCCATCTTGCAGGGTTCATTAGGGTTTATCCCCCAAGAGGGTTTCCCACATATATCATGTGTTATATTCTTGATCTTACTTTATCTTCAATTTTCATCATAATGGTTAATTTGTGTGCACCATGATTGTATGTGTTGAATGTTTAAGAGTTGGGAATTGAATTGGATTATCTGGAATCACTAATTCACCACCCCCCCCCCCCTTCTTAGTGATTTTACCTCTAATAGTATGGTATAATAACATGTGTACCATCTAATTAAGTTAAGTAAAATATGTTATCACCACAAAAGTGTTTGATCTTGAATGAACCCATCCAAAATGAGTCAAACATACCACAAATTCCTTTGGGCTCCCTTATTTTGTCCCAATATAGTATAATATATCCAATCTAAAAGTCCCTTTTATTTTCACTTTTTTTAATAATGCTTTGAATCGGATTTGATGTTTTGTAATTATATCAATAACTACACACTTTCTGCTTCAAGCTTATTTAAATAAATAAATATTTTAGCTAGTGACCTTTCAAATTATTTATTTTCAATTACTCTTTCCAATTGAAATGCAATAAAATTGAGTGATATGGTCATTGTAATATATGTCATGTATAGTAAATTAAAATTTGACATTTAAATGGCCCTTTTAGGAGTAATCTGATCCAACCACAATGAATCATACATATTTATGTGCCAATTTATATAATTTTTCATCCACTAACTTGTGAATGATAGTGACAAGATTATTATTTCTAGATTTAGCTTGACCATTTCCTTATGGATAATATTACGAAGAATGAGAAAGAGAAATACCATATATATAAAAAAATGACTAGATTTGATGAAAACAAATTTGATGCATTATCAATCAAAATATTCTAATGGATGCCATACCTCACCAAGATGTTTTATTCAATGAAGTTACAAACCACTT
This sequence comes from Torreya grandis, assembly GCA_037957365.1. Classification (NCBI taxonomy): domain Eukaryota; kingdom Viridiplantae; phylum Streptophyta; class Pinopsida; order Cupressales; family Taxaceae; genus Torreya; species Torreya grandis. Next base: position 1,833,849 of record JARHVA010003248.1, read on the forward strand.
TTGAAGTTTTTTGCTTGACTGAAATTTACTCAACCAACTTTTTAAATTAATTTTTTGCTTTAAGAACATGGGTATGATTGGTATATATAAATAATAATTTCAAACTTTATCAATTACAAATTCTTTCTATCTTATAAAAACCCATCGAGTCTTAATCTCTAAGTGCACGCCCTAAGGGGTGCACCAGAAAAGGGGTGGACAGACCATTGGTGCTTCACAAGATTGGTGTCCCTTTTCCCACTTTCTATCTACACACTTGTATCTTAAAAACCATTCCCATAAGTTTTGCCTTCTGTTTTACACACTCTTCTATTCGTTTACCACCTTCATTAGCCTTTTCCCTAACCTAAACCCATTTTTTTAGTTTACATGACTATGCTAGCCACATAGACCTTGTATTCTTATTGATAAAAATTATTAGGGACTAGGTCAGCTCCTAACCAACCTAGTTCATGACCTAGTTAGCTTTTATTAATTACAATACTATGTCGATTGGGTCAAACTTGTCGACCTAAAATTTCATAAGGTTTTTGGGTTAGATCTGCCTATATAAACACTTCCATTTAACCAATTTTAGAGTGTATGAAAGAGTTATTATTTTTTTGTTCTTATTTACAATCTTCTCTTACACTATTTTAATTAAGGAGTCTTATCTTAGGGAATTTACTTGGAGAAGAATCTAGTCTTGTGAAGAAATATTGGATGCTTTAGCCTTTCTTTATGATCTTTACAAAACACAATAACCTCTTGTGAAACACTTTTGACCAAGGGAGATACTAAGTCTCGATGGGTTCATCTTCTAGTTAAGTATTTATAACTTTGCACTTCTCTTTAGTAAATAGAAGTAACATAAGTAATAGTTTTTGAAATATATATATATATATATATATATATATATATATATATATATATATTAGGGTATATATATTTCCATGCATTAGGGTTTTACCTATACATAGCTTAATCAAAATTTTACTTTTCATGTTTTCTTTAATGTTTACTAAACCCCACTTTGTGCCAAAAGATTTGGTGAGCACTAGATTATATTTTTACTTTACTTATTATTAGTTTAGTGAATATGAAAACATATGACCTAGTTAGGGTTATTGCATAGTTTTTATTGACTGGAGGCTTTAAAACCCTCCCTAGTAATATTATTATGGTAACACATCCCTTGATTAGGTTTAGTAGATCCATATTGGTCTTGACCTTGATTATCTAATGTATCCCCAATTAGAAGTGTAAGGAAGATCTATCTTCTTTGAGCTAGGATTCATTTATAAATCTGATGCATTTCTCATTACATACATTCATGTGAACCTGACATGAATCTAACCCTTAGAGGTTTTCTTTCATAATTTTCATTTATATCATTGTATTATTTTTCTATATTTGTGATATTAGGTCAACTAGGCCGATATAGTTCTAGCTTATGTGCGTAGGTTTAACACATAGTTGCATCAAAATGACTCTATTTTTTATGCAAGTCTTCATCAAATATAGGTTACTAAATTGAGTAGGTTGACACAATAATCTTATTCAATCCTAGAGTAATAAACTAAGTTTAACATGTCAAATTAGTCCTATAGTCAACATCCAGATAATAAACTAAGTCAACTAGGTTGACTTATTCATCTTAATAGGATTAAAAAAATAGGGATTCACATAACCAAATTGACCCAGTCGACTCAATTGGAAAAATTTGCAAGCAACATTCAAAGCAATCCAAGAAAAAATGTACAATCCTCAGCATCTTCCAACCCAACAAGGTTGTTTTGATTCTTTCTCTTTCAATTCAGTACTTCATTATAGTGCTATTTTGTGTAAGTTTGTAGTCTTCGAAACTATAATCCTACAACAAACTAAGTCAACTTGGTTGACTTAGTTCTTTAGCCTATTTTATATTTAAAAAACTAAGTTAACCTAGTCAACTTAGTTTTTAAGGACTCTTGCTTCTACAAAATAGTAGCGATTTAGTCATATGTTTGTGTTATGTTTTCATATAGTATAATTTGAACTGACTCTGTACCATCCTTAATTTTTGAATTAATAATTATATGTTAGTAATTACTTCACACTTTCTTTTTAGTTATTTATATGCTTATAATAGATCACATAGTCTAATTAGGTGGTTTTTCAAATTGCTAATTAGTTTCACTATTTTTTTGTTTTTGCACACTTTACCAAATCACACAAATTTCATAATGCATTTAATATCTATTCTTCTAAGGCCTACTTACTTGGATTTCATCACCAAGGAGGAAGTTGACTTGGATTTATGGCCAAGTATTAGCACATGCTTAATGGTATATATTGACAAAACACCTGACACCTGTATCAATGCAAGACTATGAAGTGAGGGGGTAAGCCCCAATACTAAGCTTGTACCATTACCAACACACATCGCTTTCAGCGTAAACATCCTAACACTATCCATATATTTCTTTATAGTTCCCTATTTTATGCCAACTTAGCTATTAAACTTAAAGTAACACTTTATAGTAATTTAACAACACTCAAGATGACTACTTAGTTAGCATTTAATTTTTAGTTGATTGCTTGCTCTTTGTTCATTATATGTTGTATTGAAAAAATTTATATTGGCTAGTTTTGGTGTCAGGTTTTATGTTGTGTGTCAATTGGATCATTCTCATTGATCCAATTATTTGTGTGTTTTCTTTTATTTTTAGCTTCAATTACATTGTAAAATATTTCCTTATTTTTATTACACTATCATTTTGTTTGACACATTCTTTTATAGATTGTCTTTCTCCCTAAATACAGTGCTAAATCAACCTAATCAACCCAATACTCATTTCTACCAATTAAATTATAGTACTAAGTCAACCTAGTTGACTTTTTATCCTTATGATATTGTGTTTCTCTCCATATTTATAGTACTAAATAAGCATGGTCAACTTTTTACTCTTTTGCCTTTTATCTAGAATTACTAAGTCAACCTAGTTGACTCTATGATCTTATTGCTGACCTTGCTATTTTGTTTGGATGACATAGTCCTCTATCTAGCCAACTTAGTTCTTTGTCTCTCATCCTTGTTACTTAACATATTATTTATTTCTTCAATCATCATATCCCCTATAAAAATATTCTTAGACAACTTGAATATATTTAGACACTAAATGGGTGGTCTTTCCTTCTTATCTTTTCTTCCTCTTTTCAACTTGTGGGGCATCTTGTGATGCCCTCCACGCATTACTCCAGCCTTTGGGGCATCTTGCAATGCCCACCCACATATCATTTCAGACACTAGGGTATTTATTGATGCCCATCCCTACATCCACTACCCTTTGGGGTATCTTGTGATTCTCACTTACTCTCCATTACATGCTACCAAACTAATTCAACTTCAAGAAACCTTTCGAGACACAAGCTTCTCTCACATGCTCATCCTTGATATAGACATTAGTATAAGATCCTTATTTTTTTCATACTTTATATATGCTAACTATCTAACACTTTTTACACGATACTTACATGGGTCTCACCCTCTACAAAAATTCTCTATCTTTTCACAAACCTTAGTCCTTCCTTTTGGTCTTTTGATTTCCCTTTTTATTTATGAGTTGCAGTGTAAGACCATGGATAGGACATGGCCTTCCTAACAAATACTATATTTTTATTCCCTCATTTATTTTTCACATTTTTTGTACACCCCTATGGATTTATCTTTTATGAGTTGTAGTGTAAGACCATGGATAGGACTTGGCCTTCCTCATAAAATCACTATATTTTCATTCCTTTTCTAGAAGGTGTTTTGCACATGTTTATCAGTTTTTGACTCTTGTTTTCAACTCTCAATTTTTTTAATAAATTAAATCTACATAAAAATATATATTAGCATGTTTTCCTCAATTTCCCTCATTCTTATGATAAAAAATTACACTTCTCAGTCATTATATCCCCTTTTCATCCCTTTGTCACATTTTTTATGATTTGAAATAATTCAAAGTGTTTCATGTTTCATTCCTCTTGATTTCATTTCACTCCACATTAGATAAAACAAGGTCAAAGTCAACATGACACTTTTAATTCACCTAAATTTATGATACTCTTAGACACCATGCTGTCTGAGTTCTCTCTTAGCAACCAAGTCCTTAGTATTCAAATGAGATTCATCTATAGCACTCATGTTTGGTTCTCTGAATACATATGGAAGAGGAATAAAAAAACCATAATTAAAGTTAAAATTCAAATGATTTGAAATAAAAGGAAATGATATATAAAAGGTAACATACAAATATCAAAAGTCAAAATCACACCAAAATATGTGATTAAAATAACAATTGAAGCTCAAACTCTACAGTTGACCTCACAATAGAGCCAAGATATATTTGGGTGTAATAGGTCAGTATATTATAATAGGAGAATTCAATAAACTCTATGGTGTTACCTACGTTTTCATGTAAGTACCCAATCTTCGTACTAGATTGATGTTTTTGTAAAGGTTCCTGAGGAATGAAGAACACGTTGTGGGAAGGTAAGTCTATTTTACTTTTCATGCATATAGCCTTCATGTGATGATCTATATACTTTATTTGTTCACCTAAGGCTTGTGTGGCTAGGAGAAGTTATTCAAAGTCATTAAGGTTGAAATTCCTCTTGTTTTGAAATACATAATTTGAGTGTCTTGACTTTGATAAAAAGTTTCTCTACCTTGGTTTTTCTTTCATTTTCCCATCCACCCATTTCATTTTCCCCCTTGATAGGCATGTGTGATTCCTAATCTATTTTCCCTTCTTCTATACTTCCTTCTTCTTCACATCTTAAAAACATGATAGCATTACTTTGTTTTAGCTTTATCTATCCTGAGATCAAAACAACATGTTTGAGAAACTATGGATTACTCTTTTTACACAATGACTTTACATTTCTATATATGCCTTAATTCATTTTTACCATTTGTCATTATTGTACCACCTTTTTTTTGGACACTTGAGTTCATTTCTACTTTCATGTACTTTTTCCATTATTGAGTGAAGTTGGCTTGTTACTTCTCACTCACCAATGTTGTTTTCCATTTTATGTATCTTTTTTCATTGATGATTGAGTAAGGATTGGTACTTCTCACTCCTCAATGTCGTTTTACCATTTTGATTTCCCATCTTTGTTTAAGTAAGGATTGCTAATACTTTTACATTGATGTTTGATTACCATCATTTTGACATATATCCTTGGTTTGACTTGGTGAGTTTGCCTTTCTTACTCAAGGTTTATTTTTTTGAGTTTTTTGGACTTTAGTATCCTTGGATTTTTAGTTACTTGATTTACTCTAAATTTTGGCTTGGTCATTTGATCTAAAATACCACTTGTCACCCTAACTTGCCAAATATCTAAGTATGTCGCATCCACATAGCACCAATTATCTTGGATTTCTTGTATTTCTTTATTTTTGTTCTTTAGTTTTATATTCTTGGGTTTGTTGAAAGTAGTCTCTAAATCCTCCAAAATCAAAATTATAAATACAAAAGACAACCATCAAGTGATAAAAGTAAGTTAAGGTATACATACATTTACTTTTTTAGTTATTTCCCTTTCATTCATTTAATTTCAATTATTTTTATTTTAAAATACTATAATTTTTTTAATTCTCAACGTTATGTGTTACTATGTTATTTCTCAAAGAACCATCCCCTATTACACTTGAGTGACACGTGATGAGCTTCAACTGGGGCATATGTATACACATAATATTTTCAAATATTATCAATTATTGATGCTTTATGTCTTATAAGAACCCATTGAATCTCAATCTCTTTGAGTATATGCCGTAAAGAGTGCACCAAAAAAGGGGTGGGTAGACCATTGGTGTTTCATAATATTGTTGTCCCTTTTGCCACTTGCTATCTACACACTTATCTCTTAAAATCCATTCCCCTAAGCTTTGCCTCCCATTTTAAACACTTCTCTAGTCCTTTACCACCTTCATTATCCCTTTCCATAACCTAAACCCCTTTTTTATAATTTTACATGACTATGTCAGCCACATCGACTTTATATTCTTATTGACAAAACTTATTAGGGACTAGGTCAACCCTTGGCTGACCTAGTCTATGACCTCATTGGTTTTTGTCAATTATGATAATAGGTCAACTGAGTCAACCTTATCGACCAAAACTTTTGAAAGGGTTTAGGGTTATATCTACCTATATAAACACATCCATTTCTCCATTCTTAGAGATTAGGAAAGATTTATTATTCATTTGCAGTTCTTTATAATATGTTTTTCCACCATTCTAGTTGAGGAGTATTAGTTTAGGATTTTTACTTGGAGAAGAATCTAGTCTTGTGGATAAGTCTTGGATGCTTTGGATTTTTATAGTGATTCTTAAAAACCACAATAACCTCTTACAAAGAATCTTTGTCTAGTGAAGAGATTGAGTCTCGATGGGTTCATCTTCAAGGTAAGTATTTCTAACTTTTCTCCTCTTTTTAGTAGATATAAGTAGCATAAGTAATCTCTCTCTCTCTCTCTCTCTCTCTCTCTCTCTCTCTCTCTCTCTCTCTCTCTCTCTCTCTCTCTCTCTCTCTCTCTCTCTCTCTCTCTCTCTCTCCATGCTTAAGGTTTTACCTATACATAGCTTAATTAGGATTCTCTTATGCATGTTTTCTTTTATGTTTACTAACCCCCAATTTATTCCAAAAGATTTGGTGAGCACTCGATTATATTTTCACGTTAGTTGTTATTAGTTTAGTGAATATGAAAATATAGGACCTAGTTAGGTTTATTGCATAGTTTTGATTAACTAGAGGCTTTGGGACCCTCCTTAGTAATATTATTGTGGTAAGAGATCCCTTGATTAGGTCAAGTGGATTCATAGTAGTCATGACCTCAATTATATAATGTATCCCCAATCAAAAGTGTAAGTAGGATCTATCTTATTTGAGGTAGGATTTATTTATAGATTTGATGCATTTTCTATTTTATACAATTGATTTTTGAGTTAGGATTCAACATTCTAATCAATTCCAACCACCATTTATAAAATGGTATTTTATTCAACATTCCCATTACCTACCATAAAATTATTAACAAGATTCATATTTTCCTACCCATTCAAAGTCATCTTTGAATAATGATGGAAAATAATACTGAGCTCTAAAATATTTTACCCTCTTTCTAATGTATAGAAGTGGCCACCATAGTCTTGATCATGAAAAACTTGAAGGAATTTATTTTTTTAGTCTTTGTCCACACATCTCAAGAAGAAATCACTAATATTATTTATAAATAAAGTACTATCCCAAATAACATATTTACCTTCCTTTAGCTTCATATTTTTAGTTGCTTAGCATTCAAATGTGGGGGGTGGGGGGAGAGGACGGAGGCAGTGCGTGGGGCAGCACATTCTCCATATATCAATAAATATGTAGTCTATTAGTACCATGTATATGTGGAATATAAAAATAATAATAATGCAAAGTTTTCAATTTCATGATAATCTTTAAATATTAGAGAAATAACTATTTGATCAATAGTTTATTCTACCATAAGCTGACATAATCATTTACCTTAAACTAGTATAGTAGGATTGATTTCTAGATTTTATTTTTGATCCTTTGTTATATAAATCTCTTTTTTATCCTAATTATTGTTGTTTCAAAATGGATTTCACAGTTGTATTAGGTACCATCACAATATAGAGAGCATAAAAAATGTAATATCTAAATTACCTGACCATTTTGACAATAACATATGCATGATTTTAAATGTAGGAGTATTTGATTTCATAGTATTTGAGAACAAAATCATGAATGTAATTTGTGTATTAATTTATTCATAATTATTATAAACCAAAATTGATGAGAGAATGTGAGTTGAAGGACAATAATATATGATTAAATATTTTTTAAACTCTATACATATCAAATTAGGCGCTTAATCAATTGTAGCCTTTATATTTTCAAAAGTATATTTTCCTTAGTTATTACATTTGAAATAAGGTTTATGTCTCATCATATCAATAATGTGTCTTTTGAGCTCTAAAAAATCAAGTAACAACATTATTAATAAGTTTAATTTTCTATAAAATGAATGAACTCTAGGTTTCTGGTTGACAAATATAATTTATAAATTATTTCTATCAACACATGATCAATTTTTATTCCTTATTTCAACACTACATATGTAATAAACTTACCCTTAGTTACTCCAAAGACAAATTTATTAGGATTCAAAAAAATACCATGAAACCAATATTTTTTAAATACCTTTTCCAACTACTGATAATGGTCTTTCCTCTTCTTATAAAACAATGTCAAATAATCTAAGTAAACCATAGTTGTCATGTTCTTTGGATTGATGAAAGTAAGATCCATATCTATTTGAAAGGTCAAACCTATAGTGATGAGACCAAAATCCATTCTAATAAATACAAACATACCACAAGAAGTGGTGAAGGTAGATTTATGTTGATTTTATTTGGCTACTTCAATCTCATTTTATCCTAAAAAAACATCCAATATAGATAGTATTTCGGATCCTATGACTACTTGTATCACTTGATCCATGATGGGAAATGGATATTTAAATTTTAGGGATGCCTAGTTTATGTTCCTAAAATCAACATGTATCTTTATTTATCCACTTTTATTATGCATAGGGAGAATGTTATCAACCCATGTTAAATTTTGAATCAAAAAAATTGATTCAAACATTCAATATATTCTAAAAATAATCAAAAATAAATCCAATTATCTTTAGATTATATTGAATTTATTTTTGATTGAAATGTTTTACATCAAGTTTGAGTGGCACTATATGTTACATTTCCTTTGGTTAAAATGACATGTGATCATCATATGCATACACAATAATATTTGTATATCTCTAAAGAAGATAAATAAACCTTATTCACTCTTCAAGCTAATAATATTTACTGACATTCACCATCCTAGTTTACTCTTGAGATGAAATATTCAATTTTTCATAAATAGTTGAGTTAAGATATTTTTTTGTATTTTATTTTTAATAAACCAATCATGTTTATGAAAAAATTCTTCTGATGAGACTAAAACTTAAGGAATTTTTTTAATTTTTACTTCAATTACTTTGTATTCATTTTATTATTCAACAATTATTTATTTCTTAGTATGTGTTGAAGATTATTTGTATGTTGAATCAATTCCCTAAAAGTAGATATTTATGATTAGGTCAAATTTCTCAAGAAAAATAATAATTTCCTAAACATTATTGAATACCTTCCAATTTTTAGAACTATCTATCACATTAGGTTTATATACTAATTCAATAGTGTATTTATCTTTATTAATATCTGAATAAGGTATTAATTAGGAAGTAAATACAATGAGTGCATCATCCTTTGCATTATTTTATCTAGGAATAACTTTTATAGATGTATTCAAAATTTTCAATGATATCCCATACCTTCTTACAGTATTGATTCAAATGGTTATTTTTCAATTGATATTGGACCCTAATGTTTTTACAACTAGCTTTGCATCACCTTGCACTAATAAAAATTTTATTCCAATTTATTCTAAAACTTGTAGGCCAATGAACATGGATTTATATTTAGTATCAGTATTTGTTCAATCAAATTAAAATTTATAACATAAAGGAAATATTTCATTATTTAGAGATAAAATAAAAAATCTCACACTTATATCGATTGAATAAAAACTAACATCAAAATCAATCACATTCTGATATCATTAGGGTTTATTTTCACTACATAAATATTCAAACCATCCTCAGACATTAACTTATAGTTTCCTATTCTACATCTTCATAAAAAATGTTAACTCTTGGATAATCTACCTTTTAAATTGTATACTTAACTTTTAGTTCATGATCACATCATTGTTTTAATTCCTTCACTAAAATCATGGTATGAGATAAGTCCCCAATGGAGTCTCTCCACCTAACTCTCTATATAAACTCCTTCCTATTAATATGGTAGGATAGTCATCTTGATTCTTTTTTGACAAAAAGAGGCTAAATCAACTTGAACATATTTGATTTGTCCAATTAAAGGTACTCTTTTGGCTTCCACATAAGAATAGTGGCCAAATATTTAGTGCATGTTAGAACTAAGGCATGAGTAATTTTTTTTTTAATTACATTTCTATAGTCTACTATATCAATGATAAAATTTGTCACTTTACATCTTTTGAAGAAAAGTTAATGCGAAATGTTTCTATTTTTTTAGAATTAGGGTTAGTATTAGCCATGTAATTCAAGGTATTTAAGGAACATGAAGTGGAAATAATCCATTTAGAGTTTAATTTATTTACCTCAAGGTTTCTTACTTTGATTAAATCAACTAGTCTATCTAATTGGATAAGGTTTCTCCTTATTTACTTAGCTTGAGACATTTGTATCTTGGTTGTACTTACATGTTCAATAATTTTGAATGCCAATAGATTATTTAAAAAATAATTTTCATGGTTTACAATAGGTCGAGACATATTTACATCATCCTTAGAGTAAGTAATAGCTTTTGGATTATCAGTAGTGGAGGTTTGAGGAGGATTACATTCCTTTATCATAGGTTATCTTATTCTTATTTGACTAGGTGATATGATCCCTCAAGGAAGAATAAATTTTGGAACTTATTATTAATTTTTAGCTTGTTTATTTTCTTCACTTCTTCTTTCAGATTTTATATTATGGTAAATATAGTATTTGATTGACCATTCATATTAACTATTATACCTTCATAATCATATATTGCAGAACCATATTATAGGCACACATTTGTGGAGTCACTAACGAGTTCCTCTATTTAAAATTCTTAGGAACCTAAATTTTTAGTATCAACTTCTTATTCTTATTCATATTCAAATAATATTTGATTTCTAACACAAAATTTACACGTGTTTTTTCATTTATATTTGGAAAATCTTCATAAAAAAGATTTTGTTGAGAATATTGTAAACATGGGTGGTTTCCATGGTAGGGTACATAGTTCCATCATTTAACATCTTAATATGGTGGAGAAATGACATTAAAAGGTAAATGTTTCTTCAATAAAATTATGTCATTAGGCATTTTATGAAGAATTTGTTCAATAGAAGTCTAATTTGAAGTGTATGCTTTGGATTTCAAAGGTTCTTTCTTAAAATTTTCAATCATTATCATATCATCTTCAGCATCAATTTATAGAATTTGGGTAGCCCCTAAATATAATACTCTTTCTCCTCTTAGTTTATATCTTCATGAAAATGTGAATTAATAAATAAGCTTTTTTAATTTTTAGCAATTGGTTTGGCTAACACTCGTATTTTGTTTAACAATTTATTGAGTTTGTCCCACAAATTCTCTCATTGGTTCAAATTCTTGTTTTTTCATCTCATTAAGTTGCATGAGTAATATGTGTGCATATTCATATGGTTTGAATTTAGTTTTCATAACATTCTAGTTTTCAATAGAACCAAGGGTGAGGTGATAAAAAGAAATTAGCTACCCCATCTTGAACAGTTTATACAAATAATTTGATTGCAATGTCATCATATTGAACTCATATAAAATTTCACGCTACGAATAAAGTAGTCATATATCCTTTAGGGTGTTGATTTCCATCACCATGAAACATAGGAAAATTCTTTTATGAACCCATATGATTTAGAGACCAAATTTAAGGATGCCATAAATTTTGATATGTAACTTTGTTTGAGCTCTTGTTTACGTGAAAATGACCATATAAAAAATTATAATTCAACAATAACCAATTATATCCATTTTGGGATGCTTTTGAAAAAATTGAGAGGCCATACATGACCATCTGAGAGTCATAAAATGCATTTTTTTATTTTTTCAAGTTTCTTCCATGTTTAGAAGTAGTGTATTTGTTTACTTGAACATGAAATTTGGTTACAATTAATCCTTTAGGTTAATTTTAGTTTTTATAATATATGTGGAGATTTTTATTCCCATCTAAGATTTCATGTAAGCATTCTAAAAATAGTAGTTGAAAATTCACTAGAAGATGAAAGTTACTAAAAATAACAATTTTCTAAAAATTGCATGGGTCAGTTAGCTTTAGGTAGTTTTGATTTATTTACTTTTTTTAATTATGTATGTTGACTCCCATTATGACTTGAGATTTATTTGAATAATCTCATGTAAATATTTTATTCATTCAATTATAATCAATAAATAAATTTTCTTTCATGTAATTCCTGCTTTTATCCCTGTTGGTAATTTTGTTTAGCTATTTTGTGTTTTTTTCATCACTATAAGAATATCGTGTAGTTTCTATTTCCTCATGGTAAAAATATTATTTCGAATAATTTGGACTTATACCCACTAAAGTGGAGTGGAAAAAATTTTCTCCAAAAATAATTTTCTTATGTTCCAAATAAATTGAACTATTACAAACCATTTGGACATAGATCATTTTGAATAAATTGGACTATTTTGAATAATTTGGACTTATACCCACTAAAGTGGAGTGGATAATTTTTTTTCCAAAAATAATTTTCTTATGTTCCAAATAAATTGGATTGTTTCAAACCATTTGGACATAGATCATTTTGAATGAATTGGACTATTTTGAATAATTTGGACATATACCCACTAAAGTGGAGTGGAGATATTTTTTTCCAAAAAAATAAATTTACTAAATTCCAAATAAATTAGAGTGTTTAAAACAATTTGGGCATAGATCATTTCGAATAAATTGGGCTATTTTAAATAAAATGGACTTATACCCACTAAAGTGTAGTGAAGAGAATTTTCTTCAAAAATAAATTTGTTATATTCAAAATAAATTACACTATTTTAAAGCATTTGGGCATAGGTCATTTTGAATAAATAAGGATATTTTGAATAATTTACACTTATACCTATAAAATGGAGTGAATAAGGTTTTTTTTGAAAAACTAATTTTTTTATTCCATATAAATTACTAGACTGTTTCAAACCATTTGAGCATAGATCATTTCAATTAAATTGGACTATTTTAAATAATTTGAAATTATACCCACTAAAGTGAAGTGGAGAATATTTTCTCCATAAATATGTTTTCTATATTCCAAATAAATGGAATTATTTCAAACCATTTGGGAGAAGATCATTTTGAATAGACTAGATTGTTTTGAACTCATGGCACCCTTCTAGGCCTTCATACCAATCATTGATCTTTTGAATTAGCCTCCATTGCTAGGACACATGGCACCATTTGACTGGTCAAATTATGGATGAAAACATATTAAGCAACCTAGTTCATCTACATAATAAAATATCTTGACAATTGTTTATTGTTCATTGGGGAGATCTTCATGAGAGAGTGTCAATATACTAATTCAATAATTTCAAGGAATCTCTAACTATAAATCAAATTGTAGTTATTACCAGATCAAAGTAATTTTAAATTAGAATCAATTATTTTGAAATTAATTGAACTATATTTGAAATAATTTATAAATAATTTATATGAAATTTATGATAATGTTTATTAATAGAATTTTAGTTTATAATAAATACATACACTTGAAAGAATCAGACGAAGTTACATCTTTCTAAACATTGGTTCACAACTACTGGCATGGATTTTTTGCTTTCTCCCAAGAATGTGATGATTGAAATAATTTTGATTTTCCAATCCTTTTCATCTTTTTGACTTATATTTCTAGTATATCTACTTGATGTAACATAACTCATTTTCAATTTTTGATTTGTAACACAATTCTGAGAATTAAAATCAATGAAGAATGTATTGACAATTGAAAAATCATCTCCAAAGGTCCCTTTAAAAATAAATTCATCTAATTTTTTTATGTTTATATTAAAAAAATTAGAATATCTTTTCCCCCAAACAAACATTAAATTTGAACTTGTGTAACCCATGGCTTGAATGAGTATCCTCAAATGATTATCCTCTATCATTGACCAAATGCCAACACGAAAAAAGGACTATAGTGCCACCTTCAAAATTTATTTAGAATGATCTCAAATGTAGTATGACATATTTTATATTTTATAATCTTATTTTTTTCCTATATCATGCATTTGCATATATTTTGTTTTGTACACAATAAATAATATTAACTCATCCAAACCCAAAATCAATAGTTTTTTAGAAGTTGATTTTACCTCCTGCTTTGAAATGTCTCTAATTTGTTAAAAAAATGAATAATTTATTAACAATATTATATTATAAGAAATATGACCTAAAGATTTTCTAATAAAATGTTTTACATGTTACTAGACTGGGCGTTGATGCAATTTTGATTTGCATTTCTTATTGTAACATAAAAACACAATGCATTTCATTTAATTCATTTTTTTTACATTTCTTTAAATCTTATAAAAATTCATATAAAAACATATAAAAATAAATACATGCTCAGGCACATTGTAATTATAATACTCATTATACATGAATGTACCATATCTATTACCAGTTTTGTAACATACATATGTATATAAAATTTCATATTGAATTCTTATAACTTGACCATGACTTTATCATATTTTAAAACTGTGTCATTTTTCCATAAATCATTTCTCATGTATGTTGACAAGAATTTAACATTGATCAATAAAAATCTATATTCTTATAGTAATGAAAGTATCAGTGGTTCTTATGCATACCAATCTATATTTATATGTTTACATAGCCCATCACAAAAAACAAAATAAGATTTACTCTTCTAAGCTATAGTTCACTATCACTAAATTCAAATGAATATACACATTAATTGTTGAACCCCCTTCAGATACATACAATAAGACACATCAAATTAAAAATTATTTTAAATCAATAGAAATATAATTATTTCTATCATAATATGCTTTATTATTTTTTATTGATAAACACATGGATACTCGGCATAAAAAATTATTATATTGAAGACATAGTATAACACATATTGTGCTATTTTAAACTAGGTAAATTATACATGTAAACAACATTGTAATGGGTAAATTAAACATGTAAAAAACATTTTAATGGGTAAATACAACAACATTCAATTCTACACAACAATAAAATAAACCCACACTTCTAAATCCCAAGCTGATGCAAGTCTATATTTTATTACCTTCTACAATCTCCTATCCATGAAGAAAAATTCAATTGTAATTTATTTAAATAAATAAAGATAATTAATATATTCTAGAATTGTTTGGAATTGTATAACTATACATTTATTGAAAGGGGCTTTCACATTTTTTTTGCCTTTTTGTAGTTTGTATGGTTGTACTCTTTCATTGAAACTTTGGTTATTTATTCCCTGCAAGGTATTATATAATGTAGCAACTAAAAATTCTTGTCATCAATTGAATTGATTTTTGTATTTTAAAAATGTGTATTTTTGTAGAGTTTTACCTTGTGTTGTTTTCATGGAGGCACCAACTTGTAGATCTGTGTCATGGGTGGTTATTTTGGAAACACAAAATTATAGACCTACATTGTGAACTATTTTAATTGAGACATAAACAAATAAATAAATATTGTGTCAGTATTATGAATCGTTGAAAAATAAAAAATTATATAATTGAAAAAATATGCATGATCTTATGTTACCTTCTTCAACTTGAAATGTGTCATGTTCATTGATATGATCTTCTGTTATTATTATTTATTCACTTACATGCAATGCTATTAGTGTTACACACTAAAATATTGCTAACTTGTTAAGTTTTAAAAATAAAGCATACACATTGAAAGATTGTTAAGATGTTATATTTTTAAAATGAAGCATGATTATAAAATAAATAAAAAATGTTATGCACTTGGGACTTATCAAATTGGTTGTTATTGTATTGGTTGATCTAAATTTGTCAAAAAAAATTGAAATTATACATTAAAAAATGTTTATCCTTCAGTTTCTATAATGCAAGATAAGTTTCTTCAAAAAAATTTAAAAGCATGCACCAATCTAGCTCTTCTATATACCCCTAACATGTCACATACATCTAAATCATTGAAAATATAGATAAATTTATCCCAAAAGATGTTATCTAGTTCATTTTTTAATGGCCTTTCTATTTTGTGCAAACCAATCATTTGAAATATTGGTACATCTTTGGATTTGTCAAAACCTTCCTCTAATCTACTTTGTTGTGAATGGAGGTTGAAACCTTACAGTTGAAAATGAGTGGGATCCTAATAAAAATTAATACCTATAATATGTGTCCAATCGAATCCATAACTATCTGGACCCCATAGTATGACACCCATATCTTACATGTAATAGAAATCACCGATATACATATTCTTGAGAGAGATCTGAATGATAGAATAATGTACTATTTTGTGGATGATGAATACATTAAAGGCCTTGAAAATAAATTTTTTAGTTAATGCATGAATAAATAGGTGAAGATGTTCTTCATTAAAACTTTAGTGATATTCAAAAGATCAATAATTATCAAATCGATGTTCAGACCAAGAATGAATGCTTCACTAAAATATTCTAAAATGGATGGCTAAAAACATGGGGGGATATAATGGCAACTAAATCTTTCTGAATATATCTTAAGAAGCTAAACTCTATTATTATGTAAGTAAATTTTCAATATGCTTAATTAATCTTGAGATAATGCTTCCCAACCTTTTTTATTTTTTGAAATACCTTCATTCAGGACACACAAATTGTTAAACCTTTTCACAAAAAATTTATAATGCTCTATTACCTCTGTAGGTGTGATTGTTTGGTTTGGTGGCAGTGTCATATCATAGTTACAAAAATAATCTATAAGTTTTGATAATATGTTACTTTTTAGCTTCACCTTTTTACACCAATTATCCATATTGTTGTACCCAAAGGTTTTCAAGAAGGAAATAAACCCTTTTTCCAATAAATCTGTTAATTCTATTTTTTATTTGTACAAAAACCCTTGAATATTTGTAAGTACTATAATAATAATTATATTTAAATTTATTTTTTAATCTAAACTAGGTAATGTACCACTTTCAAACAAATAAAATTCTTTATCAAAACAATCCTAAACAGGTTATTCCATGAAAAGAAGGTATTTTCTTTCCTGTAGTTGTTGTGTTGAATTATTCATTTGTGTGAATAACTGTCTCTTTTGCTTATGTCTTTCTTCCATATTTTTCTTCCCTATTTCAAGATTATTCTAACCTTTTAGTTTGATAAAGTCACATGTAGATCAAACTCTTTCTATAAATGAAGCCTTATAAATTATGTTGTTGGCTTCATTATATTAGTCACATATTTTGTGCACAATATGGAACATATTACAAATTTTCAAAAAGCTTGCCTTTCTGACAGAATATTTATTTTTGAATGATTATGAAGTATATTCCTCCTCTAAAATAATTATCTGTTATCCTATAATTCTATGTTGGCCATCTACAATTTTGAACCTTATGTTTTTTTCTCCATCATATCTTCTAGGATTTCCTTCAATTCAATAATACATTCAGGGTTGCTTGGATTAAAAAATAATAATAAAACATCATTCATTGGAACCTCATTATGTTTTAAAAATGAATTAATTATATCATACACCTCTTTTTCATTCATATTTCTTATTTTGATATTAGTGTTCCCCAATTCATAGATCCCTACAGGAATGTTCAAGGTGTAAGTTCCATAGGAAACATACCATGTATAGAATTTATTATGTGTCTCATCAAAAGTTTGTGTCAACAAAAGTGTTCCAAGATTTTGTTTATTCTTATTTTTCTCCACTATGTGAATACTTTTATGGCCTCTTTCAAATCTGTATACAAATATGTTGCCCTTGTTTGTCTTGTTTTCTTCAATGTTATTTCTGTCATGACTTTAGGGTGTCTTAAATACATGTTTGCATGGTGGCATGTAAAATAAGTTATTGCCCCTTGTTCATATTTTTGTTTCAACATATGTTGTGTTATAATGAGCAAATTATCTCTGTCTATCAACCCAAATATTTAAAAGTTTTCATAACTATTCAAATGAAACCCAAATATTTCATAAGAAGGAGAAAATTTAATTTTTGTCATCTCCCTTTTACTGGGTCAAAATTAATTAAAATTAGTTTTATCTTGATGGATAATTACCTATTATCTATTCTATACTTACAATTGGAATTGAAAGGCATCTTCAAGTTCATCCTTATCACATATAAGGATTATTCCAATCGGATAGGATTTTTTTCTTGATGTAGTGCTAAACATGTATATATCTGCATGCATGTTTGGTGGACTAAACAATTCAAAATAAAAATTAACAAGAGGAATTTTTTCACCACCATAAAATGGAAGACGTTGATGTGGATTTAATTTTAGTTTTGGTATTTTAAATGATACTCTATCCAAATTCTCTTAGAGTGAGGCCTTTTCTGCCTTTTATCCAAATTATCTTTGAGTGAGGCCTTCTTCTACCTTTCAAGTGTGAGAATTCCTTTTTCATCTTAATTCATTCTATAAATAAATTTAAATGATTTAGATATTGATCTTCTATAAAATGCAAGTTGCATATTTCATTAGTTTGTGAAATTTTTGTGTTTGAGTAGTCACTATATGTATATCAATAATTGTTAATTTTAAACTACAATACAAATACATATTAAATATTTGTAATATATAAATTAACTCAAACTTAAACTAATAAGGTATGACCAAAAAAAAAAAAAAAACTATGTTCACCAACCAATATAATCTGATAGTCAAAGGAATCCATAAAGATTTATTTCAAAGGGGAAATATGAGGGGATCTATGTTTCTAATATGTGTCAAAATGCCCATCAATGGGTAATTTCAAGGTATCTCCTAAGAGACACCTTTAAATCATGCACAAGAGTAAATTTTTATACAAAACATCTCATAGGATATATATTGAAGTTAACCATGATGGTATTATAAGTGTACTTTAAGGCCCTTGAACGAAACTCTTAGTAGACACCTTGAATGTATCTCATAGTAGAAATTTCCTTCACCTTGAAAGCACTACTAGTTGATAACTTGATAATTTTAAGGGCCTTATAATACTTGGGAGAGCATGCATTTTAGGTCCTCCTATGCACATGTTCTTTCCATCTCAATCTAGTTTAACAATTTTCATTGTTACATTAATAGTTTCAGATCTAAATAATTGCCTTGTTGTACCTCTAAAATTTTCTTTTACCTTGATGTTCCTCTTAATATCTTCAATGTATCTCTTAGGAGATACCTTCAAGTTACCCATGAAGGTATTACAAGGCCCTTGAAAGAATATCATATTGGATACCTCGATATTGAACTTGCCTAGTGTTATTGAGGTTTGTAATATCTTCAAGGTATCTCCTAGGAGTTACCTTCAAGTTACCCATAAAGTAATATCCTAGTGGATATTATTAATGCCTAAAACTTTCACTCTCCATGAATAGTTTTATATGTAAAGTTTTACAAGATATGGGATGAAATTATGATCTGTGAAGCAACCTCTGGGATTTCCATGATGTTTATAAGAAGTATTGTGATGACATGTTTCTCCCTCTGAACTGCCTCTAGAATTCTTATTATAAATAGGGCCCACTTTCCTTGGACAATGGCAAGCCTTTACTTTAAATAAGAACTCCCTTCTTTCCTAAGAAACACCATGATGACACATGTCATCAGTGAAAGGGACCAATACTTAGCCAAAAAATGAAGGGGGTGAACCTGAAAAAGAGGAGGCCAATACACCACCCACCAAACTTTGTTGAGAATATTGATGATGAAAAGGCTAACTAACCCAGAACTTCAAAACATGGATTATGATCCATAGATACCTCAAGGTTAAACTTGCCCAATTTTATATAAGTTTATAAATTATTCAATGAGATACCTTTCAAATAGGCACAAGAGTGGATTTATTCTTTAAGGTATTTTCTAGGAGCAATCTTTTGCCCAGATCTATGAGTTTTCCTATATCAAACTTTTTGAGACTACTTGACTGTGTTTGTCTATGTGTGTACAACACCCAATCATACAAAATTTGGTTCTAAAAACGTTTTTCCATGGATAATCCATATTCAAAGATAAATATTGAAACTAAAGGGACTTCCTTTTGTCTTCTACCCTTCCCCCCATTTTGGGAGCTTCCCAGAGTGAAACTTTTTAAAGGAGATAATCTCAAGTCACCCATTAAGATACCTTCAAGTTAACCTCAAGGAGATAATTTAAACTCACCCATTAAGGTATTGAAAGTCACTTGAAGGAGTCTCATATTAAAATACCTTGAGGTGGAACTTACCCATCATTATTGTAGTGTAGAAAGGATTCAATGTGTACTTAGGTGTTTCAATGAAATGAGGTAGTTAACAATACATTGATTATTGTGAATAAGGTATTCTCTATCTTATCAAGGGTTTAAGGTGTATTAATTCCAAGATTCAATGTGGAACCATCAAAATTATAGACCTCATAAGATTCAATGAGTACTCTTCAATATTTTTGAAAGTAAACTTCAAGTTTTTTGAAAGTACCCTAACAACTTTTTTGGAAAGACCATTCAGCCTTTTGTCATTTTTCCCTTTCAAAATTACCTTTATAATTTTGTTGTTAGTTATTTTATCTAACTCAAAAATCCCAAAAAAATTCCCTGTAGCAATCTTGCCAATGCAATTTTACTGAAACAATGACCCCAAGGGCACATACCTTTCAGGCTTTGTGTAACTTAGCCATCAAGAATTTTGGCAAGGACAATTTCCCTAGAGAATTGCCTTGTGGCATTTTTAAAATGTGGCCCTTTACCTTCTATGATTACCCTTCATCATTTTTGGAATCACCCTATGCCCTCCAGACTTACCCTTTAGGACTTTTGTCTTGAGCCCTTTCCTTGATGAGAAGTGCCCTTCGAACCTTCTGAAATTACCCTTCGAGATTTTTGAAAGCACCCTTCAAGATTTTTAAAAGTACCCTTTGTTATTTTTGAAAGTTCCCTTAGGCCTTTTTTCAAAGACCCTTCACACTTTTTATCATCACTGCTTTGGCCTACGAAATAATTTGTTCAAGAAAATTTACTAAAGATATTGATTTCCTTAAACTTTTTTTATGTTATGTTCATTTTATCATGTTGAAAAATTTAATTTA
The DNA here is from genome assembly GCA_037957365.1 of Torreya grandis. Classification (NCBI taxonomy): domain Eukaryota; kingdom Viridiplantae; phylum Streptophyta; class Pinopsida; order Cupressales; family Taxaceae; genus Torreya; species Torreya grandis. The sequence goes on from JARHVA010003248.1 coordinate 1,854,842, forward strand.
TGTCACTTGGTTTAAGATTTTATATTGATTCCAAGCCCTAACTTTAATATTTCCTATTATCTACAGGAATATTTTCCAATTTGGAGATCATCCATGCCTATTTTAGTTGTACATTTTTCTTGACTCTCATTTGGATTAATGGACATGTTTTTAGATGATCATGGTTATAACCCTTCCAATGTTTTTATGAATTGTTTTTTATGTTTCAATATTGCAGGCTCAATGGATTTTTATTTAGAAATGAACATGTTTAGGGTTTTTTTGGTTGTACACTATTTTTGACTCTCATCTGGATTAATGGACATATTTTTAGATGGTCATGGTTTTATCCCTTCTAATGTTGCTATGAATTGTTGGTTGTGTTTCCTATGGTCTATTTTATGGATTTCTCCTTCAAGGAACAAGTGGAATTTTCATTTACATGGAAGGTACCACTATGTTATATTTTTAAGGCTCCTGTAATACCTTCAATGTGTCTCCAAGGATATACCTTTAAAATATGCACAAGAGTGGATTTGCCCTTTAAGGTATCTCCTAGGAGATACATTTCAAATAGGGATAAGAGTGGATTTCTCCTTCAAGGAACAAGTGAAATTTTCCTTTACATGGAAAGAACTACTAGGTGATATTTTGAAGGCCTTTGTAATATGTTAAAGGTATCTCCTAGGAGATACCTTTAAAATAGGAATAAGAGTGGATTTCTCTTTCAAGAAACAAGTGCAATTTTCCTTTACATGGAAGGCATTACTAAGTGATATTTTGAAGGCCCTTGTAATAATTTTAAGGTCAAACATACACAAGAGTGGATTTCCCCTTCAAGGTATCTTCTAGTAGATACCTTTCAAATAGTCACAAGATTGGATTTATCCTTCAAAGAATAAGTGAAATTTTCCTTTACATAGAAATCACTACTGGTAGTTGTATAAACAAGTGGTCAATAAGTGAAATCTCCTATTTTGGCATTACTGGGTGATATTTTGAAGCCCTTCTAATACCTTCAAGGTATCCCCTGGGAGATACATTTTAAAAATGAAAAATAGTAAATTTTACCTTCAAGGTATCTCTTAAAAGATACCTTTTAAATAGGCAGAAGAGTGGATTTTTCCTTCAAGGAACAAGTGCAATTTTCCTTTACATAGAAGGCACTATTGGGTGATATTTTGAAGGACCCTATAATAAGTTTAGTGTATCTCCTAGGAGATACCTTTTAAAAATGCACAAGAGTGGATTTCCCCTTCAAGGTATCTCTTAGGAGATACATTTCAAATAGGGACAAGAGTGGATTTCTCCTTTACGGAACAAGTGCAGTTTTCTTTTAAACAGAAGGCAAATGCTTTACAAGTGTGGGACCAAATTACGATTTGTAAAGCAACCTCTAGTATTTTAGAACATAAATCCTCATTTATGTTTGAATAAAGGAAAACAAATAACATGTGAATTAAATTTAACATAAGGCAATGCATTGAGAGATTTGAAACATTAATCTATAATTGCATAAAATAGATTAGATCCTTAAGCATTATAAACCATTAAGGAGTATAAAGAAAGAGCTACAGTCTATTATGTAGTCAAAGACTCAAACTATAGAATCAGAAGAAAAGAAACATCAGACAAAGATAATTATCAACTCCAAATAACACAAAACATCACATTCTCTTCATTGTAGATGGAGAAAAAGATATAGAAGGCCACAAAAGGAACATACAAAGAATCCAATCACATCCATATATTACAATGGATAAAAAATAAAAAATACCAAATATGATAAGTAGCGAAAAATGATAACCAACCACATCTAAAAGGGAAGAGCCTAGAATATATAGTCAAGGTGGCACCCTACGGAAATGACACCTAGAGATTATACCACTCATGCATATGATGGTGTTATTATATAAAAAAAGGGTCTTGAGATCATGAGTGTAGTTAGCATCTGGATCCTGGATATGGTGCAACTATACTATTCTATTATGGCCACTATGCTTAGGATAAGTAATGTGGTACCAGATGTACAATTCTAAATTTTTAATTCTTATGTTGTATTTAATGGGATTACTCCCCCTGGGAATCATTATATTACAGTTTTATTTGGGCTTAATGTTTTTCAAAAGTTTTGGTCAAAATGAGGGACCCATACTCTAATCCAATGGCACTCCTTTAAGTTCTGAAAAATTGACACCACTCCCAAACAAGTACAAAGATGACTCATGTTAAGCTAGCACTTCTTTAAAGGGGATGGGGACTTACATTTTGACAATTACAAAGGTGAGAAGTGGATGAAGGTTGGTACTTAGGCAAAAATTTGTAAAGGGCCCCTGAAGAAAGAAGGGACCAAAAGGGGAACCACCGAAAGGTGTTGAGGAACTACTAACTGCTAAGTGAGCTCAAAGCCAACAGTGAGCTACTCCAAAACTAACAAATGTGGATTTTTGATCCATAATTCTTGGTGACTCATAGGGGTTTCCACTTGTATGTGGGAGAACCCAAAACTTTGGTACTTAGACTAGTTGATGTAAAATTGCAAAAATGGGAGGAAGGTGTGGATACCCAAATTTTTTGAAGGGCCACCTACAAGGGTGACCATTATTCCTCCTTCAATTGGGTCTCTTTTTTTAGAGCCTCAAAGGCTCTATCTAGATCTATTATCTCCTTGAAGGATATATTTTTCAAGACTTTAACTACCACTAGTGTTTGGAACTCCAACTAGGCAAGTGGGTGCAAACTTTTTGCCACCTTAGAGACATCAAATGATTTACTGAGAGTCATGAAGATGGTCTAGTCATTTTAATTTTGGTTAAGTAATGCATTGATCTGGTCCTTGTGGAGGATCTTTCTATCTACCAAAAAAGAGGAGGGAAGTCCCAACTAGACTAACTACTCAATGCATCCTTACATATCTCAGACCACATATTCTAAGGCATTAAGGAATGCCTTGCACTTGTTGTTTGTCTTTATACAGCCATGCAACTCATTGACCTTGGCCACCACCTACCTCTAGTTGATCACCCCTACTGCTTTAAGAATCTTATAAGAAGCATTGTAGAGCTTCCAGATGAGGATCTCTAACTCTAGGACTTTAGGGGAAATGAAGGTAATCACTTGATCAATAGATGTGCTCACCTAAAAGGCCAACTTATGTGTATCTATAATGAAATATAGTATTGTTTTCAAGTTTACAATTGTGACCTTGATCCTTTTTCAATAGGATTTATATAGTTTTAACACCATAAAGAGGATTTCTAAGGACTATGGATGAGTGGCAAGGTCATTCATTAGCTTATCAATTTCCCAGTCCTTGATCAAGGATTCTTGTTGTGATTTTTATTAAAATTAATGAAATGATCAATAAAAATTGGAGAGCTCCTTGTAGACTCAAATGAGTTCATTCTCCTTCTCTTATAGTTTAGTTTTGGTGGCTATTCATAAGTTAATTTCCACTTAGAATCTCTCTTTAGAGATGTGGATTCATAGGTCAGACCTTACTTTATTAAAATTTTCATCTTTGGCCTTAGCCTCAACATTGAAGCATTCGACCATAGCTTTCACTCTTACAAGATCTAACTTGGTGTTTTCTAGCTATCAAGTCACCTTGAGATAGTCCATAGTAATGGACTTTTGTGTCTCTTCTATCTGCTTGAATCTATCAGAGGCCCTAGCCTACCTAAGATTGAGGATGATAACTTGAATAACATAGTCCCCTAGTTGTATCTATCCTTGGGGTTTGACTACTTAGGGGATCATATGAAAAATCATAAGGGATTGTTGTATAGGGTCATAAAATGACCGCATATGAGTTTTAGCATAGGCCTTGGCCTACTTCCCTCTCTTCTTTTCCATTCAAGCCTCTCAAGTTACTCTTCTTAGATTCACCTATGACTAGTATTGATATGGACATTGAATTATCTCCCCCATAAAGGGGATTCCCTATGATAGCACGAATGGAATAGTTACTTGTTGTTATGAAGTAACAGGCACCATTCATTTAGAGAAAGTTGGATGTAGGGTGAGGGTTAAAGGGGAGAATGGTGGGAGCCATCAAGTAAGGAGAATGGCAAATGTGTCATGATATAGGATGATGTTGAATTTGAAAGTGGTAGGGTGAGGAAAGGCATGTAGGAGGAGATCAAGACCTTAAAGGAAAGTAGTGTGATCTCGATAGAGGATTGGGTGGAAGAAGACAAGAGAGGGGCTAAGGTGGTGTTTTCCTAAGTAGTAGAGATTTTCACAACCTAAGGAAAGATGGTGTATAGAAATGTGGAGGTGATGAGAGAGGTAGAGATAGAAAGGTGGGGACCTGAGAAGCAGATTTTATTCTACATGGGATCAAGTGGATGGTTAGATTTGGGTGCCTTGAGATACTTATACTAGGATGAACTACTTGTAATGTACCCAGAGGGATAATATTATTATTGTATAGATATATAGCATGAATATATGGATATGGCCATGAGGAAGGATTTTGAACCTCCAAGACCTTGGTCTCTTTCTGTAATGGCATGACTCCTACTACAAACCTAGGAGTATTTTCCTCCTCTTCTTCTCCTTCTCCTCCTATAATTATTTTAGGGGAATATTCTTTGTCTACTAATCCCTCCTCCTTATGATTCTCATCCCAAATATTATCAAATATTCCATCTCTATCTTCCTCATCAAGCCTAATATAGGGTAGGTTGATCTCATACCTTTATATTATAAAGGAAAACCTTTTTCTCTTCACTCCATCTTAACTATGTGAGATGCTTCTTCATTGCCTTTGACAATTTCATAGTTGGTTTTTGATCTTGGACCTTCTCATAAAATTAATCCCATGGTTTGATAGCATCTAGTGAGATATGACCTAGGTTCATATAATTTTGGGGAATGTCTTCCATGAGCAACTTTCTCTACTCCAAGTAAGGTTGGGCCTAATTCCTAGGGGCATTGGTGATCTTCAAGTTTTCTATGTATCTGATTGGATCATAGTTCCATCTATAATCTATTAATTCTAGGCTAAGCTCCACCAGCTTGGCTATGAGTAGGTGTTCTTAGTGCCTTTTGCACATTGTAATGCCTCTTATGAAAGGGACATCATACAAGCATTTCTTATTCTTCCCTACCCCATAGATAGAATTTACCACATTGAGTTAGTGAGCATACTCTAAGGTAAATTTTAGTATATCAACATACATGGGAGTCAGAAGGGTTCTCCTTAGAAACCATGTTGTCAAAGGAATGAGAAGTGGGCTCCTTATAACCAATCAATCAGGACCTTACTCTCAGTGAGCCACATCATTTTTGATTTAGTCATTATAAATGTAAGGGTATCTGTGCTGAGGTAAATGAGAATTGGAGCCATAAAAATCACTAAAAATGCATATTAGTCCCTAGTGATTGATAGGATGTGGGTCCATACAATGACTAGGGTCATCACATTGGGGAAGATGTCTATTTTAGAGTAGTTAAGCTTGAGGTATATGGATAAGAATTGGGGATGCTTGAATATAATGAGATTTAGAATTAAGGATGAGTATCAAAAGGTACCCACTATTGAAAATTTTTCTATCTCATCTCTTATGGAGGTGATGATGGATTCCACAAAATCCAACCTAAAAGTTTATCCCTTCTACATTGAGGTTATGAAGAAGAGTACGCCCATCTAGAATTCTTCAATGTTGTCATTGAAATCCATTTTGAAGACAAAGGCCAACATCGATAGAGTATCTCTCAGGTGTTGCATGAGAAACCTCTTAAGGGAAATGGGCATAGGAGGCATCTCCATGATTTATCTTTTAAGGAAAAATCTAAGGAAGTCTCCCTTTTCTTGGACCTGGGAATCCCAAATAGTCTAAAGGTTGTCTACGATGCATATCCTGGCCTCATAATCACTTGGGAGCTAAATCATATCCATGATTTTATATGCACCAATTTTTACCCTTAAATGGGTGTTTTCATTAATTTTGCTAGAATGGGCATCATATCTTTGTGTGCAAAAGGCGATGATCTCTAGGTAGGGATGAACATAAGGTACCATGAAATATGTTAGTGTGCATTCCCATAAGCTACAGTTGAATGATTCACACTCATTTGTGTTGTCCTTTGAGATAATTTGGGTATAAGATCCCTCTCTCAAATTCTTGGAGTTCTTGTCTAAATTCTGGTCAAAGAGATTATTTGTAAAGTCAATGACCAATGTTTAATCCCTCTGGTCCCCCTTAGATAATTTTTTGGTGTTGGGCACATTTTATTTTACTAGGGTAGGGGTGTAAGCATTAACTTTGCTTATTTCATGTTTGAGGGAAAGCTCACCCCCACTACTCAACCCATAGTTTCTTTGTCCGATGGGATGTTGGTTGCTTCGTGATGAAGATTTAGAAGCTTCCATTAATGAGTATTTTTATCTAAAACCACTCTCTATTTCTGCTAAAGGTTTGGATTAATGGTTCTCTAATTTTCTACTTTCAACTATAGACTTGGCCTTTCCTACTTCTCTCAATTTTTTTGATGTTCTTGATGCCCTCAATGTGTCTAATGGTTGGCTTGGATGAGGTGAGTGTATTCATACATCGATTTCACTAGGTAGGCCCATGATGAGAACTTTTAAAATTGGATTCCCCCATAAATGATAAGGGTGACACACCTACTTGAAGGGCCACTCATAAGAGATTTGTGATAATCTTTATGGGGAGTCATGTAAAAATGGGGCATTTGGCATTAATGGCAAGTAAAGTAGGTAGTAATCATCTTTTAGAGATTTTTTTTGAAGACTTGAGAGGACTAGGGAGGGGTCACATAGAGACTATAAGAGTCACTTGTGCAAATGTAACTTATTTTAAAAGGAAAAAACAAAGGGAAGGAAAATGAAGCAAGGGGAAACAACAACAATAAAAAGGAAACACATGATCAAAACTGAAACTAGCTAATTATGTACAAGGGGGAAGATGGGTAAGTAAGTTAAAATGATTCAATTTGATCTAGTTGATGGGGATATCTAATGTGTTTCCCTCTTGATCTTATAATTCATAATCATTCCCCCACCTATCACTGATGATGTCAAATGATCCTCTCCAAAGAGAATCAAAATTCACATGTTGTCTTGGCTTTATGACCCATTGATCATATTTGAGAACTAAATATCCAAGTTTAAATCTCATGTCTAAAAAATTCCTATCAAACCATGGTTTAACTACTTCTTTTTGGATGAGCTTCACATTGCTTTCCTATTCCCTCACCTCCTATATTTTCCCTTCAAGGTATCTCCTAGGAGATACATTTCAAATAGGGATAAGAGTGAATTTCTCCTTCAAAGAATAAGTGTAATTTTCCTTTACATGGAAGGCACTACTGGGTGATATTTTGAAGGCCCTTATAATACCTTAAAATTATCTCTTAGGAGATACCTCTCAAACCTTCATAATATTGAATTTCCCCTTTCAATGTATCTCTTAAGAGATACCTTTCAAACATGTAAAAGAGTGGATTTCTCCTTCAAGGAACAAGTGGAATTTTCCTTTACACAAAAGACACTACTAGGTGATATTTTGAATGACATTATAATACCTTCAAGGTATCTCTTATGAAATATCTTTCAAACATGTACAAGAGTGTATTTCCCCTTCAAGGTATCTCCTAGGAGATACCTTTCAAATAGTCACAAGAGTGGATTTCTCCTTCAAGAATAAGTGGAATTTTCCTTTGCACAAAAGGCACTACTGAGTGATATTTTGAAAGATTTTATAATAACTTCAAGGTATCTCTTAGGAGATACCTTTCAAACATGCACAAAATTTAATTTCCCCTTCAAGGTATCTCCTAGGAGATACATTTTAAACACAAACAAAAGTGGATTTTCCCTTCAAGGAACAAGTACAATTTTCCTTTATATGGAAGGCACTACTAAGTGATATTTTGAAGGCCACTATAATACCTTCAAATTATCTCCTAGTAAATACCTCTCAAACATGCATAAGATTGGATTTCTCCTTTTAAGGTATATCCTAGGAGATACCAGTCAAATAGGTACAAGAGTGGATTTCTCCTTTAAGGAGCAAGTAGAATTTTCCTTTACACAGAAGGCACTACCAGGTGATATTTTGAAATCCCTTGTAATAACTTAAAGGTATCTCCTAGGAAATACCTTTCAAACATGCACAAGAGTGGATTTACCCTTCAAGGTATCTCGTAAGAGATACCTTTCAAACATGCACATGAGTGGATTCCTTCTTCAAGGAACAAGTGGAATTTTCCTTTACATGGAAGTCACTACTTGGTTTGCAAAATATTTTTCTTTATCATATCCTAGTTAAAATTGATGGCATCTTCGTGGTTAAAATCAAAAGGAAATCTCGGGAACTTCTCAAACCTAACTATATATAGGTAGAAGATGGGTTTAAGAAGGATTTTTCTATTATTTTTCATTCACTCCCATTCTTAATTTTTATAACATCCCATTCGCTATGGTTCTCTGGATTAAGAGTGTAAGGCTCTTTGAAAAAGGAATTAATACCATTGGTGAAATTTTATTGAAAGCCTCTCAAGGGTGGCTTCCATGCGATGTGTTAAAAATTAAATACCAGCTTAACCTAAGGGTGCATAGTCAATTTAGGTAATTCATAAATCCATACATGATATTTTTCTCCATAAAATTGGTATTTCATCCAGTTTCCCTTGGTGGAAGGATTGGGATTAGCCTATGACTATTCTTGTTTGCCAATACAATTCTTAGATTGTGTATCATCTTCTTTAACCCTAGCCTATATAGAGTGAAACCCTCAACCACTAATGGAAGTCAAGGTCTTTGGATGTCATCTGGGCTATAAGGTTTGCTAATCTTTTGAAAACTCACATTGAGCTGAAAAACACTCAATTTATCTAGTTCATTCTTTACCAGGACCTTTTAGTTAGAGACTGACTCAAGCATTTGGTGGTCTCAAATCATATGTGTTTTTCTTGTCATCAACCTATGACTTTTAAAACCCTTCTGACAAAAATTATTTACATAGAAAATGGTTGTTCTTGGGGACTTGACCATGTTACCTACAAGATATAATTCTTTTTGGTAAATCTTTTATGCTGATATATATGTTACTTTTAATAATGAAGCTATGAAAAAAGACTTTTAGGAGACTAACAAAGATATTTTCATCTCCAATGTTTTGATTCACATTCAAATCAAGGAATAAAAAGTTTGCTTGGAGGTGGTGAACCTCCAGAGCCTCTTGGATTACTGGGGGACCAGTAAGTGTGCCATCAGTCATGTGTCTTTGGTTTATATACATCATTAGTCTTCCTCTCACGGTTGGGGCCAAGGTTTTAGGTGTCATCAATCTATGAGTAGGAAGAGCTCCTTTCTATGTACCTGATACTCTTCCTCCCTAATTAGGGTGGCATTTTTTAACAATGTTGGGGGCCTCCTCCCTAGAACAAGTTTTATGGCCTAACTCTTGCCATTTCCCCCCGTAAGGGGTTGATGATTTTGAAGAGAAGTATAAAAACAATGGGTGGAAAATGGTATTTGACATTGTAGATCCTTCGGTCACCAATCACTAGGGACCAACTATGATAGTCTCCCTTTCTTGCATCTTCTGGTCATCATGTTTGTTCTTACTGTATAATAGCATTAGTCTTTGTGTTTTTTTTCTTTTTTCTAATTTTTATCAGTTTTTTTAAACTACACTTATTGTGCATTACAACAAGTTTTTTGATATTATAATATAATTATTCTCGAAACTTTTTCTCTACTTTAATTTGATCTATATTTGTTCTTGGGGACTTGACCATGTCACCTACAAGATATAATTCTTTTTGGTAAATCTTTTATGATGATATATATGTTACTTTTAATAATGAAGCTATGAAAAAAGACTTTTAGGAGACTAACAAAGATATTTTCATCTCCATTGTTTTGATTCACATTCAAGTCAAGGAATAAAAAGTTTGCTTGGAGGTGGTGCACCTCTAGAGCCTCCTGGATTACTGGGGGACCACTAAGTGTGCCATCAGTCGTGTGTCTTTGGTTTATATACAACATCAGTCTTCCTCTAACAGTTGGGGCCAAGGTTTTAGGTGTCATCGATCTATGAGTAGGCAGAGCTCCTTTCTATGTACCTGATACTCTTCCTCCCTAATTAGGGTGGCATTTTTGAACAATGTTGGGGGCCTCCTCCCTAGAACAAGTTTTATGGCCTAACTCTTGCCATTTCCCCCCCCCCCCCCCCCCCCCCCCCCCCGCCCCGTAAGGGATTGACGATTTTGAAGAGAAGTATAAAAACAATGGGTGGAAAATGGTATTTGACATTGTAGATCCTTCAGTCACCAATCACTAGGGACCAACTGTGATAGTCTCCCTTTCTTGCATCTTCTGGTCATCATGTTTGTTCTTACTGTATAACAGCATTAGTCTTTGTGTTTTTTTTTCTAATTTTTATCAGTTTTTTTAAACTACACTTATTGTGCATTACAACAAGTTTTTTGATATTATAATATAATTATTCTTGAAACTTTTTCTCTACTTTAATTTGATCTATATTTGTAGATGTAACATCTTCCACCCATTTTTTTATGATCAAGAATATATATTATTAATAAAAATTCTTTTTTTAATTTTAAAAAATATATTAAAATATAATAAAAATATTATAGATTCTATTAAAATTCTTTACTTTATATACAAGAAAAAAAAAAACATGTTAATCAACTTTTATAAATAAAAGCTACATCCTTTTTGTTTAAAAGGAAAAGATACTCATTATATCTTTCAAAATTATTATTTTCAAAAAGCTGGAAGTAATAAATGTAAGTACATAAAATTGAATATGCCAATAACAATTTTATATGGCATAATTAATAAAGAACATTTGATATATATATCAACTTAAGAAAAAAAAAAAAACGTCATAATCAACTTTTATAAATAAAAGCTACATCCTCCTTCTAAGAAGACAACATACTCATTATATCTTTCAAAATTATTGTTTTCAAAAAGCTGGAAATAATAAATGGGAGTCCATAAGATTTAATATGCCAATAACAATTTTATATAACGTAATTAATAGAGAACGTTCGATATTTCAAATCAACTCAAACATGCCTATCAATTTTATATGGCATCTTTTTGAGCCCTGTCAACTGCAATTTTTAATACATCTTTTACATTAAGAGTATTTTGCCTTCTCATAAATATAAATACTAACACTAATTATAGATTCATATATAAAGTAAGAAGTAATCGAAATATTATATGGTATGTTAATTCTAAGCCCTGCAACCATTTACTGCCCGGTTGAATTTTTATCACATGCATGGTCATTTTCTCAATCCCGGATAAGCAATTAAAGGGAAGGAATTCTTTTTTGGGAAACGAGTAAACAGTAACTGAGATGGCAGAACGCGTTCCGTGTGGTTTGTATGCATGCTCTATAAATACTTGCAGGAATTTATTCCCATACTCAGCTATATCTTCTGGTTACTTGAATTCGACATCCATTGTAAACCCTTTTTCTTGGAAGTTTATTTTTTATTTTTGACCCACCATGAAGATCCCAACCTCTTTGAAAATCTCCACTTTCCCCTACCTTCCAATCTCAAGAGCCCATCCCTCCCATTTAACAACAGCCATCGACAATTCCAACTCACCCACATCGATTTTGAATAAGCATGTCATTCCTGCAACTTGCTCTCTTATAACCACTCCAACACTTGTGAAAAGTCCATTACACAAGATCTTCCAACAAGTTCAAACAGCCTTTCAGAAGGGCTTATCTGCAGCCTTTATGGACTGCAGTCCTAGAAGGAAAACAAGCTCACATATAGTTACTACTGATACTCAGTGGGATTATAATGCAGGGAACTATGATCATGATTGGATGAGGAAATTGTGCAGATCTGATCCCTCTCCGAAACAGAGTCTGGTAGGCAAATGGAGGGAGTACCATGGTGCTAACAACTGGGAAGGCCTGCTGGACCCTCTTGATGAAAACTTAAGAAGAGAGATTGTTATATATGGCGAATTTGCTCAGGCAACTTATGATGCTTTTAACTCTGACCCTAATTCCACTTCCTATGCTAACTGCCTCTGCAATGATCTCAATTCCTTTTTTGACACAGTGGGGCTTAAAAAAAGTGGCTACAAGGTCACCAAATATCTTTATGCCACCCCCACTGTGCAAATCCCTGAATGACTTGCAGGAATGGTACCAGCACCATTGAAACCCACCAAGCAGTCATCTAACTGGATTGGATTCATTGCTGTAAGTGATGACTTGCAAGAGATCAAAAGACTGGGTCGAAAAGATATTGTTATTGCATGGAGAGGCACTATGACTCCTTACGAATGGGTTGAAAATCTTAAGACAGATTTAAAAGCATTTAATGTCATGCCATCTCAAGCTGTTCTGTACGATTCTTCTTGTGAAAGAAATAGTGGCCTTCATCCAAAGGTTGAGAATGGGTTTCTATGCCTCTATATTAATTCTTCCGATGCTGATGATGATCATAATAAAAATAACGGCAGTAAGAGCCCGTCTGAACAGGTTATGGAGGAGGTGCAAAGATTGGTTGAATTATACAAGGGAGAGGAATTGAGCATTACAATTACAGGCCACAGTCTAGGCGCCTCCCTGTAACTTCTGAGTGGTTATCAAATTGGAGAAAAGTTATTAGCATCAAACACTTTAGGTTCCAATTACAATATACCTGTGACAGTGTTTTCCTTTGGAGGCCCCAGAGTTGGAAAACTTGATTTTAAAGAAAGGATGGAGAAGATTGGTGTGAAAACGTTGAGAATAGTGAATACCCATGATGTGATACCCAGATTTCCTGGGATTTTTTTGAATGAATGGATGCACAGAAAACTGTTTGATGGATTGAGAGCAAGTGGATTAATGGAGAAGATATACAGTCATGTGGGAAGCGAGTTGAGGATTAATCACTTCAGTTCTCCTTATCTTAAACACAATGCAGATGTGAGTTGTTGCCACAATTTGGAGGCTCATTTGCATTTAGTGGATGGTTTTCAAAGCTCGGCTGTTCCATTTCGATCAAATGCCAAAAGGGATCGTTCTCTTGTTAATAAGACCTGTAATTTCCTCAGGGACGAACTTATGGTGCCTACAAACTGGCTGCTATTATCATATAATTGCAGTCCCACTTTCAGTTCCGAATCCAGTTATGTGAATAATTTATATACAAATTAAAATTCTTGTAAAATTTCAATATGAAAAGTTTATTAATACAATGAGTACCCAACGGGTAAAGTTTCTTCGAATTTATTAAGAACGGAATGTCTGATCCATATCATGCTATCTACCGAAATTTGTCGAATTTCTTTCCCTGTACATTACAATAGGGAGTAAATGAGCACCATTCATTGTGCACAATCCACTCTCTAACTATTGGGTGCACGTTAACACTGGTTCTAATTACTTTACTTGTTAAATTCAACGACATACATTGAGATTGAGATTGACTTCCACACCTCAAAGCCCCCCGTCCCCCCCACAGCAACTCTTTTTTAAAATTAATCTTATAATTATCAGTTCCACGTTTTAAAAAATAACCATTTTTGTTTAAATTTTTAATCTTATATATTAATAAAATATTATATAATTTTTTTCTTATTTTTCTTTTTCTTTTTTTGAGTTAATTTTTTTTTTTATTGTTCTCATTTAATATTTTAATTTTTTTTATTATGGTTGAAAGATTATTATTTTTCATTTAAAATAGTTTCTTTTATTACCAAGTAACAACTAAGATGCTGTATAGTCACTATCATCATGGACTAAATATGAAGACCAAATTTATATGTCATGAATTTTTTTGATGACGATTGTTTATTCAACATTCTTCTTTAAATATTACTAAAATTATTATTAAAATTTATACTAGGAGTTGTTTCAAGAGTTCTAGTTACATTAGGATTGGTTTTTTAAAAATATATATGTAACAGAAATGTAATTGAATGTTGTCACTCTTGGGCCCTCTCATCGTGCTATTTGGCATCTTATGGTCTTCTCATCCCCATGGTCGTGATTGGGCTTTCACACTTTGGGGCTCATGAGATGATGCCTCTTAGCATCATCTCAGTGAGTTAGACCTCGAGTTCTTCCTAATTTCCTTCAAGATATTTTTTGCCCTTGAGGTTTGCCCCCAATTCATTTCCCCCAAGCTCTTGCTTAAGAGATCAATGTTTTGAATGAGAAAGGAGCATCCTCAAGTTTCTCCCATCCTTGCACAAGACATAAAAATCTTAATATTAATAGGGTAAAAATCTTAACATTCTATAATAGTTTCAATTTATTTGACATTAAAATTCACCTATCGTATCAAGGCATACTCTCTCCTTGACTCCATTCATACGCTTGTCTTCTATTTTAGCCTACAAGTGGATGTTTTAAGGGTTTTATTGTATCCTATGGTTTTTTGTTTTGACATGGCCATCTTAGTTCTTAAAGCTCTACCTCCTTGATTTCAATCTCAAAGAAGGATGCCTTCTGTAATAACAAATATTGTTTTGAGATTTCATAATGGGTTCTCAATATCACCTACATTATTGTAATTACTTAATGCTCCATGTAGAAAAGGTGAGCTGGGGTCAACAATCATGGGTTTACAGTGAGGTATGACTTATGATGCACACTCTTTTGCTTGACAAAATCATGATTAATTGATTTTAATACAATTGTTATGGTTAGTGTTATTGAGAATGGGAATGGATTTTTTTTGGAAATATAGTTAATGTAGTCAGAATTTTCATGTAATTATTTTTATGCCTACTTAAATTGACACACATTGCATTCTCCATATTTTTAAAAGGAACTATGGGATATCTGACAACTATTTTTATTGACATGACACCTATTTTAAGCATTTATTGGGTAATTAAAATAATTCAGTACAAGCTATTGAATGTAGTCACATATATGACATGTCACTCAACTTTACATGTGTATCTCCCTTGGCTTCTTCATATACATTACCTAAGATATCTTATCATTGCCCCTCAACTTCACTTCCCATCTCACCTTGAAAAATATATGTCCTCAATCACAATAATGGAATCATTACTGACTTTATATTAAAAATAAATAATATAACACACACACACACACACACACACACACACACACACACACACACACACACACACACACACACACACACACACACACACACACATGTATATGTGTGTATAACATGTATATGTGTGTGTTTGCGCATGCATGCATGTGTCTCTATGTGTATATTTAATGTAGTTAGATTTTTCATGTAATTATTTTTATACTTACTTAAATTGACACACATTGCATTCTCAACATTTTTAAAAGGTACTATGGGATATCTAACAGCTATTTTCATGACATGACAATTGTTTCATGCATGTATTAGGTAACTAAAATAGTTTGGTACAAACTATTCATTGCAGTCACATAATTAACATGTCACTAAAATTTACACATGTATCTCCCTCGGCTTCGTCATATACATCACTGTAGATATCTTATCATTTCCCCTCACCTTCACTACCCATCTCCCCATACACAATATATGTCCTCAAACACAACAATGGACTCATTAGTGACTTTATATTAAAAGCAAACAATAAAAATCATACATACATACATACATACATGTGTGTGTGTGTCTGTCTATCTATCTATCTATCTATCTATCTATCTACACACACACACACACACACACACACAACATGATTTAATATCACATCATCATTAATCTCGAGTAGGAATATTTAATTTATCCTTCAATAGGATCACACATTTAGTGTGTTTCACCCATCCCATTATCGCCCTTAGGGTGACATTAGCTTCCTTCAAATGTCCTCATCCTCACTTCATGTAGAATTTGTTATAGGTATTTATGATGATATTGTTAATAATAATGGTGTTTAATTGAGTGAAAAAAATTATTCCCAAAGTCTAAAATAAAGTATTGACTATCCTATAAAAACTTTGTAATGTTTTTAAAATTGTATTGCATTTATTAAAGATTGTAGTTTTTTTGAGAATTGTACACTTTTAGATTACTTTTTCAACAAAGGCCTTGTTGAAAGCACTAAGATTGAGTTTATAACACTTTCTCTAAACCTCATGGCATCAAACTAGAAGGTGCTCAAAAACTAAGGAAGGGTTTTTGTTGGTTTTTAAGTTTGATAATCTCTATCATTGGTGTGTTCGATTTGATCATGAGTCTTGGTTCATTCAAAACACATTGGTTCTGTTCTTCCATTTGCCTAGATACTTTCTCATTGCCAAGCATGATAAACTCAAAATCACTATTTGGGTCAAATTCCTTGGCCTTCTATTACCCTTTTGGAATTTTTTGCATCAATTGATTAAAACCTTAGGTAACCTCATAGGGTTTGAACTAAATACTTTTTTTGTATAGACACACTTTAAAGACACATTTGTTTTGAAATAGATATTTCAAAATATCTTAAGAAAATTATAAGCATTCATGTCAATGACAAAAGGATCACACAAGGTGTTATTTACATTAGTTTCTCCAACATTTTCTTCTTTTGTCCAACCACAAACCATAAAATCCATGAATGCTTTTTAATGGACAATTCCAAGCCTTCCCAACCTCCCAAAATCTTTCCTGATGAAAAACAAAAGTGATCAATAATATAGAAAGTGATAGAGTATGGTTTCCAATAATGAAATTAGCCAACAATCATGCTCAATGGGCACGGACCTAACCAATGTGTACAAACAAACATGTGATTCCTCAATATCTAACAAATAGGCAATGTCCACCACTCAAAAGGTAGTGTTGCCACTAATATAGACAATCCAAGATGAAACCATGTTTTAGATTCAAAAATCCAACTGATGGCTTGGCATCTATCAAAGCCCCATCAGGAGGTGATTATTTTACATACGACCCACAACCTAGTGGTGTTTTAGCACAAGGTAATATATATTTATGAGTGAAACCCTTTTCCACTATTGAAATATGGTGAATATGATCAATAAAATTTGTTGGCCTTTCAATTGATCAATTTAATGAAGGGTAACCATTAATCCTACTAGATTAATTTTTTTTCATTTTAGCTGAGATTATTGATGAAACCACCATTCAAACATAGGTTAAACAATAATGTGTGCTCTTAGAATGCACATGGTATCATTAACACATATTTAAAGTATATTATGTGCGATACATGTCATTTTTTTGTAAATATGAAAATTATGTTCCTCCAATACGTTATGTTCTTTGGTTTTTATCCATTTTGTCATTAGAATGATATGGTTAGGTGTTTTCTACAATATGTCTAAGAATAATATGGGACATGGGGAAGTTTTCACCTTAATTTTCCCCTTTTTCATAACATGTATTTAGTTTACATTTAGATCCCACTCATCAATTTTTATGGAACCTATTTGACTTTAGTGGGCATACCTCAATGTTGATAACATTTGTGTGTCTAATGACGTAGTGTAAAGGGTTGCATCTTGGATATGCTTGGCTAACTCTCTCCCTAATTCCAATAGATCCTATGTTGATATTTCAACATGGTTGAATCTCATGAAGATGTGAAAGGAATAATATTCATGCTTTTGTGTGGTGGTGAAAGAGAGGTGTGGTTTTCCTCATGTAATAAAATCACACTCTTTGACCCCAAACACCATCATCTCCTCCTTGCCACCTCACCATGGTAAGTGTGTTCTAATATTTAGAAAGGTATTTATCATGTCACCAAGAGGCTTGATAGATCCATGTTGACTAATTAAAACATCTTCTCTTTCTATGATAATTTTGACTACCCTATAGCCATCATCTTGAATGCTTTTCTATTAGATCATCTTCCTATCATGTTTGAAATTGAATGGCCCTCCTACCCTCTATGGGATTATAGGACTTAGTTTTATCTTAACACTTCTCGTATTTTTCACTTCTTAACTAATAGGCACAATGTAAGAATCTATAAAATTCTACATTGCCATAAGATAGTGATTGGATGGAATAAATGGTTGAAAAACTTCTTAATAGGATAATTTACATTTTTGCTTATATGAGAGATAAGAAATTATTTTCTATTGCAATCTCCATGAGTATTCACACTATGAATTCATCTAAATTTCATAAAGCTTGGATCTATCTCATTTTTAATGAGTATTTTCAAATGCAAGCTACTATGTGACAACAAAAACTCAAAATTTTAAAACATTATCAAGCTAGGGAGCCAAAATTCATGTACGGATCCACTGACTAAAGATTGGAGATAAAAATTCTAAATATTTATTCACTCTCCTCTATTCTTGGAAAGAAACTAAGTGCATAAAATTTATCATGGAATTTGGCTCCTACCTCATGCACCTTCTTGATATATTGAAAGCCTTTTTCTCTAACTAGCACAAGGGTTTCACTGCTCAACCTTAATTACCAAAAAGAAAGAAAGCCTTAATCTAATACCTTGAAATTGTGTCTGAAAAAATCCCTAAAGCTCAAAGAGTGGCATATGATATACTTTTATTCATTTAGGAGCTCTAAGAGGACACTATGAAAATGACCACTGACAAGGTTCTTGACATTTATGGAATTAACCATGAATTCCATCATGAATTATGGTATATTGTGCATTTGAGACTTCATAAAATTTAATTGTAAGTTATCCAAAATAATTCCCTTGGAAAATAAAATTAACCAAGGAGATATCAAGTTTACTACCAAAGCTAGATATCCCAAGCTCATTAAAATTTGGCATCATGGTACTCTTCTCAATGTATCCTATCAGATAATTTCCAAGTCCCTTGATTTGTAGGTCAGGTATCTTCTACCCCTCAAAATTCATCTAGAACAAACTAGGTTTATTATTGATATATATATATATATATATATATATCTTTCATAACAACATTTTTGTCTAGGAGGGACTAGAAAGTGCTAGGAAATCTCATAGTAAGGCCTTATTTTTGAAACAATGATTTTGAATTTTTTATGATAGGATTGAATGATGATCATCAAATCCATGCTTGAGGCATTGGATTTGGTTCTAAATTTTTCAAAATGGTTAAAATTCTATTCCAAGATGTAGGTCCCTATATCACCTTCAATGTTGTTCAATCTAAGTGGTTTTTCCTTTTTTGTTATCTTCATCAAGGATGAACTCTATCCCCTTACATTAATGTGTTTGTTACTAAGGGACTCAATTATATTCTTGACAAATACACTTATGGAGGTTTGGTTAGAGGTATTTATCTCCTCAATTCTCATTTAAAAATGGTTAATGGAGACTTTGCTTATAACTCATTCCTCACTCTTGCTAAAGGGGAAAATTATGTTTTCAATGCTATTGAATATTTATATATATACTTTAATCCTTTGGTTATTCCCACAAGTGGAAAAAGACTCCATGTTCCAGAAAATCTATCTACCCAATACCTAATTTTATTCTCCAATATAGGTGGTAATGGATTGAGATAGGTGATAAATTTAAATCTATGATCATCCCCTTTTATTTTCAATCCACTCCCTCATATCTTTAGGGTTACATGGTTTAAAGTTTTGAGAAAAAATTTGGCTTCTCAATTTATAAACCCCTCTCTTTGGTAAGAAATTATTTTTTGTTATTTAATGTCTTAGTTACTAATCATGTCTATTATTTTTATTATTGGGCATTCAACAAAGCTGCACATCAAAACTTAAAATAATTTTTAATAATTTTCTATGTAATAATTCAGAAGGCACCAAATAATTCCATTTGGTTTATTAAAATATATGTTTCTAAAAATAATATTTCAATGGTCTTGGTCTTCTTGACATAAAAATACAAGGCCATGTCTTGTGTCCTAAATTGATCATTTGAGCACTAGAAAGGGATGAATCATGGAAAATTATTCTTAGAAACTACATCACTCAAGATAATCCTCGTGGAAAGGGAGCAATAAAAGTTTTAAATATTGAAAATATTTTAATCACTCAAGTCCATGCTACTTTTATTAGCATGTTTGTTGATAATCATATGTGAAATGCTTGGGAAAATGTCAAAAGATATTTAAGATGGGATGGATATGGTTTAAGGTCTGGACTCTATCTCAAATCCCACTTGTTGTTGTGGTCTCATGTATTAACCTTTTATGAAGTGCCATTATCTCTTGTGTCCATTATTAAGATCCTCTGACTTTTCATGAAATGCATCAAGGTCAATTCTGATCTTTTTTATAGGTAAATGAGGGATTGGATTCCTTAGCAAACTCTCAGAGTTTAGTTTAATTTTCAATCTATGACCAAGAGTCCACTTTATAAATCCATATCTTTATCCCTAATGTGAATCCTTAAAAACCTAGAATTCAATTTCCTTTTCTTTCATTCACTACAAACCCTAGTTAGGTTATCAACTTCTTTCACATTAACACCTTAAAGCTCATGCTCTCAATGCTAAGTGGAGAGTCAATTATATTGAGCAAATTTGAAAAAGAATATCTGAACATGTGTGTCTTTCAATCATTAAGCCCAAAAAAATGCATATCCTATAGTTTATTTTTCACCATGGAATTTCAATCTACAGTTGACTAATTCACATGAGATTGGCTCATCCTTTCTACTCAAATTTTAACCACCATATAAACTTCAACATGTGTCTTGATTTTGTAGACATGCCTAGTCAGATTAGCTTTGGATTCACACCCTTTTCAATCCATTCCATCCATAGCAAATGGATCTATAAATCATATAATATAATATAAAAACTAGTTTTAAGACCAAGTAACCTCAAGAGTTTATAATCATAATAAAACTGTAATTTAGAGAAAATCAAGTAAATGATCGGTTGTATAACATATCGAATATCTAAATAAGAAAAAGGTGTTGGTTATAAAAAAACTTCATTTTCAAATCAAGTTAACATAGGTTTTAATAGAACAATATTGTAAATAGTTCACACTACATGGACTATGTGGCTTTGTGAAGCCACTCGACAGGAAGAGGACATAATTAACCATCATAAAATTCTCAATTACCTCCTAGAGCTAGGATCAATATAATAGAAGTATCATCAAATCCACATGCCTGAACATAGAATATTACTTACGAATGTTATCTTTTGATGACCATTAAGGGTGAGTGGAGGGATACTATGTTTGTAAAGTGCTTATTATGCATGAAACATATAGGCCTTGTCCAAAATAATAAGGGACCACTTTATACAAAATAGGAAAATTGGTTTTTCAAGACACAATAAGATCCACTTCCAATTATATAACTCAATCAAACTAGCATAAATAGGGCATTATAGAAGAAACTATATCAAATAATCATCCCTAGATCTCCTAGTGTGCAAACCATGCTATGATACCAAAATGTCATTCCTAGAAACTGACACAATGAAAACACACACAAAAATAGGCCAATTTTTTAAAATAATGTATAATGCATATCCTAGAAAGATGAATTACCCATTGGTTAACCATTCTCTAATACCAAAATGTCCACTAGTATTGTGCATAGAAAATGTCTCGAGGGGAATCTGAGTAATTACAAGGCTAGGTTCACACTTAATTCATAAAACAAACTCAATTTATGACCTATATCAAAGTCAAGGAAAGAACTCAACCAAGAATTGTATATTCCCCATATGACCTTAAAAGAGATCTAAAATATCCAAAATAAGCCCATTGATAATGGAGTACTCCATCTCAATCGTAGGATTGATTTAACTTTGATCATCAAATCTAGTCAAAAGTGACGAAGCCATTGAAATATTTGTTGAATTTAATAAATTACTTCAATTGGATATTACGTAACAAATTCATATTTTGGAAGGGGTAGACGAGGTTTTGGAAGATGAATTTTCCATAATCATCTCTCCTTTCCTTTCTCAACCTTGGACAACTACGATTAAAAAAGACCCCACACTTTTGACCTGTTTAAAATTATCTAATTTTCAAATATGTTTCAATACATGTATATATGATTTGGTTTTATAGGTACTTATCTTTCAGGGATATTTCTAGGATATCTCAATCTCCCATGGTTTCCAAATAAGTCTTCGGAGGTCCAAGCTCCTCCACAACCATTAATGGCTACTAGTAAGTTTAAAGGTAAAATGTCAAAAAATAAAATAAATTCACATTCTTAAATTGGTTTTAAATGGTGAAAAGCACAAAATTGTCAGATTTCCCTTTTGGGCCAATCTATTTCAGAACTTCCAAGAGCTTGTGATAGCCAACATGGCTAAAATAGGCCTCCCTAGGACAAAACAAGCATAAGTTAAAAACCATGAGGTTCCAAGTTTTGAATCATTTCCATGTGGAAGGGGACTGAAAGTTAGAAGAAGGGGAGCTGGGCAGGGATGATGGGGTTTATTTTGGGTTCCCTTGCCTCTGAGCCATAGGATCTACATAATCATAGTTACAAAATAGGAATACGACATTGCAAAGGAGGTCTAAAACATACCTGAGTCAAAAAAATCATAGATGAAAAAATAAAATGTTTTATAACATTAAGCAGATTTTGTGCAAAAGAGCACGAAAAATTGAAGGGGTTATCTTTTGGGATCATCCCAACTTTAGATCTCTAATTTTCCACAATCATATAAAAAAAATATAGATCTAGAAATTAATATTAATGAACAACTGTAAATTTCTAGATGAAAATGTGTGTTGTGTTTCTCATCTGATTTATTTTGAAAAATGATTAAACACTAACTGTTAGTGGATCTGAAACAATTTGATTTTTTTAACGTTGGATGGTATTCTATTCTACTGACTTTTACATACGGCCAGCGATTTTTAATTTTAAAAGATTATTAATAGAGAATGTTTCTTGAAAAGTGATGCTGAAGTGCAATTCACTCAATTTTATTTTTAGACTATTAGTGTAAATTTAGTTTGCATGAACAGTTCTTTGTGGAGCTAAATTTAGACAGTTAGTTAATTTTTAGTTAATATATTTTTTAGAAAAAAAAATAAAGCCTTAGAAAGGCTAGAGTTAGTTTTAGTTGCTGCTACATGCAAATTATTAGTTAGATAAATTTAAAATATTTTATTCAATAATTATAAAAGCATGTTCACACGCAATTATATTAATACATTGTAATTGATCTTTATTTTCAAGAAGAAGGAGAATGATTCCAATTTTTTGAAGAAGTATTTTTTATTTTTGCAACTCTTATCTCTTATGTATTATGAATATTGCATATATTTGGCTATCATTTAATTTTATTTAAAAATTCTACATTTGGTATCAGAGCAGGGATTTTTTTTTTGGGTTAAAGATTTAGTAGTTGGAATTTTGCCAAAAAAAATTATCATGTCAAATTCTAACTCCTTGCCCATTCCAGAATTTGATGGAAATGAGTATGATTATTGGTGTATCAAAATGATTATTGGTGTACCAAAATGATGACTTTTTTGATAGGAAAATATTTGTGGGAGATTATTGAATCAGGTTATGCAGAGCCAGCTGATTGGAATGCCCTCACAATAAAAGATAAAATAGCTAAGAAGGAGGCTAAGAAGAAGAATGTTCAATACTTATTTCATATTCAAATAGCTCTAGATAAGAGCCTATTTTTGTGAATTGTAGGAGAAAAGATGGCATAGGATGATTGGAAGACTCTAAAAGAAGCTTACCAAGGTAGTGATCAAGTCAAAGTTGTCAAGTTACAGACATTGAAGAGAGAATTCAAAAATTTAAAGATGCAAGAAGCTAAAAGTGTGAGTACCTATTGTGTCAGAGTAAAAGATGTGGTCAATAAGATGGCTACACTTGGTGAAATTGTGAACAATGAGGTTTTGATCAAAAAGGTGTTGAGGACTCTCACACCAAGATGGAACCATGTTTCCATAATCATAGAAGAAAGCAAGAATTTGTCTACCCTTCAATTTGATCATCTAGTTGGATCTTTGATGCCTCATGAAGAAAGATTGAGAGATTCATTTGGAAAAAGTGATGAGAAAGCTTTTTCCTTCAAATTACAAATCACAAAGAATGAAGATGCCAATAGTAGCATCAAAAGTAATCAAGGCCAAGATAGAGGTCAAAATCAGAATTACTCAAGAGGAAATATAGGCAGAGGTGGTTTTCGAGGAAGAGGTGGTTTCAGAGGAAGAGGTAGAGGCCGATTTGATAAAAAAAAAATATCCAGTGTTATCATTGTAATAGGTATGGCCACTTTAATTATGAGTGTAGATTAAAAGAAGGTAATAATGGTAAAATCGTTCATTATGCTCAAGAAGGTGATGATAATCCTCTAGATAATTTATTTTTATCTTATGACAAAGTTGAAAATATTTCTAAAGATGTTTGGTATTTAGATTCGGGATGTTCTAACCACATGTCAGGGAATGAAAAACTTTTTTCTATAATGGATGAAAGTTTTAAATCCAAGATTAAACTTGGTGATGACAAATCATTGGAGGTTGCTACAAAAGGAGCTATGGAAGTCCATACAAAAGAAAGTATGAAGAGTGTTAAAGACATTTATTACACTCCAAATTTAAAGCATAATTTTTTGAGTGTTGGACAATTATGTGAGAAGAATTATAAAGTTATATTTGAAAATCAACAATGTATAATTTATGATAAGAATCAAGGAAATAGGGTGGTAACAGTTGTGCCTATGACAAAGAATAGGATGTTTCCATTGAAGTTTGGTGAACATAACAATAACCTTGTCAATATGGCATATGAGGATACAAGTTGGTTGTGGCATCTCAGGTATGGGCATTTAAATTTTCATAGTTTGAATATTCTAACATCAAAAGCATTAGTTTCTGGTTTACCTAAGGTTAAAGAGCACAAGGAAGTTTCTGAAGGATGTGCTAGAGGAAAACATGCAAGAGAGAAATTTCCAAAAGGCAATGCATGGAGGGCCCATTATCCACTCCAGTTAGTTTATTAAGATATTTTTGGTCCTATTCAGACAAAGAGTTTGGTTAAGTTATCATATTTCATTACTTTTATTCATGATTACTCACGACAGTGTTGGGTTTATTTTTTAAAGACCAAAGGTGAAGCACTTGAGACATTCAAGAGGTTTAGAGCCCTTGTAGAAAATGATAAAGGTTGTAAAATCAAATTCTTAAGGACTGATTGTGGAGGATAATTTTGTTCAAAAGCCTTTCAAGGTTATTGTGATATGCATGGCATTAGAAGACAACTCACCACTGCATACACACCTCCACAAAATGGTGTACCTGAAAGGAAGAATCGTACAGTGGTGGAGATGGCACGAAGCATGCTACAAACAAAGGGATTAAGTATTTTTTTTTGGGGAGATGTAGTTGCTACATCAGTATCTATTCTCAATTGGAGTCCCACTAGTGTACTTGACAGGATGACTCCATATGAAGCCTAGTATGAGAAAAAGCCAAATGTTAATTATTTCAAAGTTTTTGGTTGCTTAGCCTATATTCATGTTCCTGATCAAAAGAGGCAAAAGTTAGATCCCAAAAGTGAGTCATATATTTTTGTTGGATATATTGAGGAAAGTAAGGCTTACAGGTTATATAATTCTCCCACTAATAAGCTTATTGTGTCAAGAGATGTGATTTTTGATGAAGGGGGAGTTTATGGTCATCAAAAAGGCCATATGAAGAAGTCAAAATCTATTTTAAATGAAGTTATTATGGATGATATTGATCATGGGCAGCCAACTAATATTTCCATTTCAAGTGCTACAAATCCACCAAGTAACCCCTCATCTAGTTGTTCAATTCCGAGTGTAAGTCCAAATTCAAGTCCTAGTTCTACAAGGAAGGCAAGAAGATTGAGTATTAAAAAAAAAAAAAAAATTGATCATGGGCAGCCCATTAATATTTCTGTTCCAAGTGCTACAAATCCACCAAGTAACCCCTCATCTAGTTGTTCAATTCCAAGTGTAAGTCCAGATTCAAGTCCTAGTTCTGCAAGTAAGGTAAGAAGATTGAGTAACATTTATCAAAGGAGTTCAAATCAAGCACATGAAGAAAATCCAAGAGGTGAGACACTGAATTTTGCTTTACTTACCAAGGCTGATTTTGAACCATCATATTTTGAAGATGCATATAGTAATGGGGTTTGGATGCAAGCAGTGCGAGAAGAGATGGATTCTATTCACGTGAATGACACTTGGGAGCTTACAAAGCTTCCACATGACAAGAAGAAGATTGGCACCAAATGGGTTTACAAGACTAAGTGTAACAGTGATGGAAGTGTTGAAAGGCATAAGGCGAGATTAGTTGCTAAAGGCTTCACACAAAATTATGGCATTAATTATGAAGAGACATTTGTAGCAGTAACAAGACAAGAGACCATTAGAATGTTGATTCCATTAGCAACTTAAAAGAATTAGAGCATCCATCATATGGATGTGAAAAGTACCTTCTTGAATGGGTACTTAGAAGAAGAAGTATATGTGGAATAGCCACAAGGTTTTGAAGTGCAAGGAAAAGAAAATCATGTCTACAAGTTAAGGAAGGCTTTGTATGGCCTCAAACAAGCATCAAGAGCATGTTATGCTAGGATTGATGGATATTTTCAAGAGAATGGCTTTCAAAGAAGTAAGAGTGAACCTACCCTTTACTACAAACAAGAAGGTAATGATATTCTAATTATAAGTTTGTATGTTGAGTACTTGTTGTATATGGGTAGCAGTTCTATGATGAAGAATGAATTCAAAGTTTTCATGATGAATGAATTTGAGATGAAAGATTTAGGCCTTATGAAATATTTTTTAGGAATGGATGTTTATCAAAGGGAGAATAAAATTTTCATTTGTCAAACAAAGTAAGCTAAGATATGTTGAAGAAACTTGATATGGTTGATTGTAAACCAGTCGCGACTCCAGTTGCTCATGGAGTTGTGTTGTGTAGAGATGATGGTGCTGAAAGAGTTGATGAGACAACCTATAGAAGTATTTTTAGAAGTTTAATGTTTCTAACTCATACAAGACTTGATATTGCATACTCAGTTTCACTTATTTAAAGGTACATGATAGAGCCATTAGAAATACATATGAAGGCAGCCAAGAGAATTTTGAGGTATGTGAAAGGCACTCTAGATTTTGGTATTCATTACTACACTTTTAAAAAGTTCAATCTTGTTGGTTTTAGTGATTCTGATTGGGGAGGTAGTTTGGATGACCGAAAATCAACATCTGGGAATTATTTTTCTTTTGGTTCTGGTTTGGTTACTTGGAGCTCAAAGAAGCAAAGTATAGTTGCCCTTTCTTCTATAGAAGCAGAGTATGTTGCAGTCACTTCAGCAGGAACACAAGCATTATGGCTTACAAAACTTCTTGAAGAAATTGGAGAGATTCAAGTTCAGCCCACAGTTATTTTTTTATGATAATATTAGTGCTATTAAATTTGCCAAGAATCTAGTCCATCATAGCAGGACAAAACATTTTGATTTAAGGCATCATTTTATCCAAGAATTAGTGCAGATGAATGTAGTAGAATTGAAATACATCAACACTAAAGAATAATTGACAGATATCTTCACGAAAGCAGTTTCAACAGATCAGTTTTTGACACTAAGAGATCAAATTGTGAGTCTGCTCAACATCAAGGGGGAGTATGTTGAAAAGTGATGCTGAAATGCAGCTCATTCAGTTCTATTTTTAGACTATTAATGTAAATTTAGTTTGCATGAACAATTTTTTGTGGAGTTAAATTTAGACAGTTAGTTAATTTTTAGTTAATATATTTTTTAGAAAAAAATAAATCCTTAGAAAGGCTAAAGTTATTTTTAGTTGTTATTACATGCAAATTATTATTCAGATAAATTTAAAATATTTTATTCAATAATTAGAAAATCATGTTCACATGCAATTCTATTAATACATTGTAATTGATCTTTATTTTCAAGAAGAAGGAGAATGATTCCAATGTTTTGAAGAAAAAGTATTTTTTATTTTTGCAACTCTTATCTCTTATGTATTATGAATATTGCATATATTTGACTATGATTTAATTTTATTTAAAAATTCTACAATGTTTATATAAATAACCAGGCTAATTTAAAATCTGTTTACTCCTGTACCCAAAAAAAGGTAATTTTTTCATTAGAAATTTTTATATTCCAAGTATTTGTATTTGATCAATATTGAACTTAATTATAATTTTATGTACTAAAAAGAAACATGTACACTTGAAAAAATATACGGTTTGGTAATTATAAGACCTGTAACAATTTAATGCTTGGTTGATTTTATATCAAAAGAACAAAAATAATAAAAGGCTACATGATAACTGTAATGGCACAACGTGTTGAATCCTGGTTAACCAATGAAAAAGAGGGAGCTATTTTTCAAGAAATGAGTACACAGTAACATTGATGGCACAATGCATTCCATGTGGTTTTTATCACTATGTATACTCTATAAATACTTGTAGGATTTTCTTCCCATACTCAGCTATATCTTCTGCTTGTTTGAATGCTACATCCATTGTAGACCCTTTCAATGATTTTTTTTTAAAAAAAAATTGACCTTACCCAACATGAAGCTCCCAACTTCTTTAAAAATCTCCACTCTTCCCTACCTTCCAATCTCAAAAGCCCACCACTCCCATTTAACAATAGCTATCCACAATTCCAACTCACCCACATCAATTTTGAATAAGACTGCCATACCTACAACTTACTCTCTTATAACAAATCCATCACTTGTGAAAAGTCTATTACACAAGATCATCCAACAAGTTCAAACAGCGTTTCAGAAGGGCATACTTACAGCCTTTATGGACTCCAGTCCTAGAATGAAAACAAGCTTCCATGTAGTTGCTACTGATACTCAGTGGGATTATAATTCAAGTAACTATGATCATGATTGGATGAGGAAATTGTGCAGAGATCCCTCTCTGAAGTAGAGTCTGGTAGGAAAATGGAGGGAATACCATGGTGCTAACAACTGGGAAGCCCTGCTGGACCCTCTTCATGAAAAAATAAGAAGAGAGATTGTTAAATATGAAGAATTTGCTAAGGCAACTTATGATGCTTTTAACTCTGACCCAAATTCCACTTCCTATGCTAACTGCCTCTTTAATGGTCTCAATTCAATTTTTGACACAGTGGGGCTAAAAATAAGTGGCTACAAGGTCACCAAATATCTTTATGCCACCCTCACTGTAAATCCCTAAATGGCTTGAAACCCACCAAGCAGTCATCTAACTAGATTGGATTCATCGCTGTAAGTGATGACCTACAAGAGATCAAAAGATTGGGTCGAAGAGATATAGTTATTGATGGTCAGTACGATTCTTCTTGTGCAGGTAATTGTGGCCTTCATCCAAAGGTTTTGAATGGGTTTCTATGTCTCTATACCAATTCTTCCAATGTTGATGATGAACATGTAGTCAAATAACAGAGCATATAAAACAAGAAAAATAAACACAGACTTATGCAGATTGCTACATCAATGAAAAATAACAATATTTTATTAATCTTCTTGAAAAACTTGATCTTATTTTTCTATGTCTTACAATGCTATGCCCAAGGCGTCTATAAATAGATTTGAAAGTAAAAAATAATTGAAACTAAACTGATTGCTTAACTGCAGCTAACTAATCCTCTAATTGCTTAAACAAACTGACTATTAACTGCTTTGAACTAATTGATTCCTAACTGTCAATTAACTAACTGAATGTTAACTCTTGCATGCATGAGAACTGAGGTGGAACTGGTAGTTAAGTTGTGGATGGAGAAATTATCTCCAGTAAATCTTTAGTTTTTTAACACTCCCCCTTAATTTCTACCACTAACAACTTCAGCGTTTACAATGCCTAAATTTTGTCTTAGATAATCAAATGTCTCCTTTGCTAATGCCTTTATGAATATATCTACCAATTGATCTTCAGATCTGCAAAATTCTAAATGGATTTCTCTATTGTTTACTAACTCTATGATAAAATGAAATCTTGTATCAATGTGCTTGCTTCTCTTATGAAAAACATGATTTTTTAACAATGCGATTACTGATTTATTGTCACAAAAGATTGGTGTTGACTCATTCTGTGCTTGTAATAAATCTTTCAATATTCTCCTCATCCAAGTTGCTTGACATGTTGTTGATGTGGCTGCTACATACTCTGCTTTAGCTGATGAAAGTGTCACTATAAGTTGCTTTTTGCATGCCCATGTGACCACACCTGTGCCTAAAAGAAGGGCATGTCCACAGGTACTCTTCTTGTCATCAACGCTACCTGCAAAATCACTATTAGTAAAACCAATCAAACTAAAATTGTTAGTTGTGAAATATAAAATTTTATATTCAATAGTTCCTGCCACATATCTCAATATCCTTTTTCTAACATGCCAATGTGAGTCTTTCGGTGACTCCATGACTCTTGAGATTAAACTAACCCCATACATGATATCTAGTCTATTATCTATAAGATACATCAAACTACCAACTAGTCTTTTGAATGTTGTAGAATCAACATTAGACCATTGGTTTTCTTTGCTAAGTTTTGTCCCTGTAGCAATTGGCGTAGGTGTTGGTTTAGAATTCAGCATCTTAAATCTCCTTAACACATCCTTTGCATATTTAGTTTGACAAATAAATAAACCCTTCTCTGATTGTACAAATTCTATGCACAAAAAATACTTCTTTAATCCTAAATATGTCATTTCAAATTCTTTCTTCATTTCTGATTTAAATGTGTCTATAGACAAATTTCCAATGAAAATCAAATCATCAACATACAAAAACACAATCAAAATCTGACCTTCTTTATTGATTTTTGTGTATAGTGTAGGCTCACTATTGCTTCTGCTAAATCCATTGTTTGTCATATATGAATCAATCCTACTATACCATGTTCTTGGTGCTTGCTTGAAACCATAAAGGGCCTTCTTCAATCTGTAGACTTTTTCTTCATGTCCTTGTACTTCATAACTTGTGGGCTGTTTCACATACACTTCATCTAGAAAACCATTCAAAAAAGCTGATTTAACATCTATTTGATATACATACCAATTATTTTGAGTAGCTATTGATAAAACCATTCTAACAGTATCTAGTCTAGCAACTAGAGCAAATGTTTCATTATAGTCAATTTTCTATTCTTGTGCAAAACCTTTTGCTACTAACCTTGCCTTGTGCTTTTCAACATTTCCATCTGCATCAAATTTAGTCTTATAAACTCATTTGACTCATATACAATCCTTACCTTCAGGTAGATTAGTTAGATTCCATGTTTGATTTCTTTCAATGGTATTCATCTCTTCATCCATTGCTTTTATCCAATGTTTCTCATTAACTACTTCTTCATAATACATAGGATCATGAGTGAAAAGAGCAGAATTTGAAACCAAATCTAATTTCTCTTTTTTTTAATTATAAATCTCATTCAAGTTTCTCATTTTTTTACCTTTCAATCTTGATCTTAAAGTAGCAAGAGTTGGATATGATTCATCACTTACTTGTGAATTTGGAGTAGGGTGACATGCATGACTAGATGATTCACCTTTTTCAAACCTCCTAGGCGTTCTTATTGGAGTGCTTGTTCTTGCTTGTGGACAGGATTGATCTCCTTGCAAATTTTGTGGAGAGTGATTGTGATGGTGCTACCATCCCATGCTTCTTCTTCCTTAAATTCAACATCTCTGCTAATGATCACTTGCTTTGAAATGGGGTTATACAACTTATAAGCCTTTGATTCTTCATTATAGCCAATAAAAATGCATTTCTCACCTCTATCATCAAGTTTTATTCTCAATTTAGATGGTATAAGAGAATATCCTATACAACCAAAAAATTTGAAATGATGTACACTATGTTTCTTACCACTCCACGCTTCTTGTGAAATTTGATCTCTGACACTCTTTGTTGGGCTTCTATTCAGAATATATACTACACATGCTACTGCTTTTACCCAATATTCATTTGACAAGTGTTTGGCCTTTAACATGCTTCTAGCCATCTCCGTGATTGTTCTATTCTTTCTTTCTACTACACCATTCTGCTGTGGTGTGTAAATTGTAGTCAATTGCCTTTTAATGCCATGATATCTGCAAAAATATTGAAATTCATTAAACATATATTCACCTCCTCTATCTGATCTAAGTACCTTAATGTAACGGCCACTCTGC
Source organism: Torreya grandis (assembly GCA_037957365.1). Taxonomy (NCBI): domain Eukaryota; kingdom Viridiplantae; phylum Streptophyta; class Pinopsida; order Cupressales; family Taxaceae; genus Torreya; species Torreya grandis. The sequence goes on from JARHVA010003248.1 coordinate 1,886,849, forward strand.
TTTTCAACCATTGCCTTGAATTCTTTAAACTTTCCAAAGGCTTCAGACTTATTTTTGAGAAAGTATATCCAAGTCTTTCTGCTAAAGTCATCAATGAAAGTTATAAAATAAGTACTACCTCCAAATGATGGAGTTTGCATTGGTCCACATAAATTACTATGGACTAGCTCCAATATTACCTTTGCTCTATATGAGGCTCCTACTGGAAAGCTCTCTCTATGCTATTTTGCCATAATACAACTGTCACATAAACTTCCTGGCTTTTCTATTGGTGGTAATCCCTTCACCATATTTTTCTTCTGTAACAAATTCAAACCTCCAAAATGTAAATGTCCATACCTTAAGTGCCATAGCCATGACTGGTCTAGCTGCATGGTTTTGAAGTGGGCTTCTTCTTCTCCTTGGATGCACTGAATTTGAAGAGGGAACATCCAATTCTTGGTCATCTCCACTTTTCCTATCAACATGTCACATGAAAACTTGTCTAGTATTGTTCAAACATTATCCATAAAAGATACTCTGTAACCTTTTTGTACTAACTGTCCAATACTCATAAGATTATGCTTTACTCCAGGTACAAAATAAACATCAGGTATAAACCTTCTTTCACCATTTTTTGCCAAAACATTTATTACACCTTTACCCATTACATCCACTTTGATATCATTTTCTAATTTCACTTCAGATTTTACAGAATCATCAAGACTAGCAAAAAATTATTTATTCCCTATCATATGATTATTGCATCCACTATCTAAGAACCAAATATCTCTAGCTTTTTTTTGAGTAACATGACAAGTGAGAAATAAGCTTCCAGGATTAAAACTAGATTCACTTGGATTAGAACTAGATTCACCTGTGTAATTAGTGCTCTGTTTGTCCACATATCTTTGTTTCTTTTTGCAGTCACTTGCATAATGTCCATATTTTTTGCAATAATAACATTGAATTTTAGATTTATCAAACCACTGTGAACTTTACTAGAAGTGACTATTGCCACGTCATCTATTGCGGTAGTTGTGATTACTATTTTCACCTTGATCTGGATTGTTCCTTCCAGTTCTGCCTCTGCCTCTTCCTCTGAAGTTTGACCTTGCTCTTCCTCTTCCTCTGCCAAATGATACCTATGACTTGAAATCATTCTCAAGAGAAGTGTTGTTATTCCTATTCATTCTGGATTCATGTGTTAACAAAGAACTCATTAATTTATCTATAGATAACTACTCCAAATCCTTGGTTTCCTCAATAGCTACAACTATTGCATCAAATTTACTAGGTAAACTCTTGAGTATTTTTTCTATAATCTTATGATCTGTGATCGTTTCTCCATTAGATCTAATTTGATTCACTATATTCAACACTTGACCCATAAACTGGTCTATAGATTCTGATTCATTCATTTGCAAATTTTCAAAACTTCGCCTAAGAGATTGCAATTTAGCAATTTTTACTTGTGTATTACCTTTATAGGTAGTCTCCAAGATTTTCCATGCCTCTCTGGATCTTGTTACTGCTGCAACTCTAAAAAAAGTTGATTCTTCCAGTTCCTGTTGGATTATAAATAAAGCTTTTGCATCTTTTTTTCGGTTCTCTTTAAGCTCATCCTTTTGTGCTTGAGTTAATGCCAGATGGGCTGCCTCATCTTGTGGTTCTACAAAACCACTTTCTACCAAATCCCAAACTTCTTTTGAGCAAAACAAAGTTTTCATCTTAATTGCCCAAAAATCGTAATTCTTCTTTTTTTGACTTTATCCACTAGTGCTTTTCCACGATCTGACTTTCCGTCTACTAAATGTCAAACCCTCAATCCTTTCCTTCTTTTTTTTAAATAAAAAAAAACTGCAACCTGTCTTCTTGCTGACTATTTTTTTTTTAATTAAAAAAAAGACTACGCTTCACCTTAGACTGCCTTCTTGCTGGGCTGCACTTCTTATTTGCTACGACCTCCTTTTGCCTCTTTTTGGCGCTCCCTGCTGGCTGCTTGCCGGCTGTCGGCCACAGTTAACTGTTGCGTCCAACCTAGCGCTTCACCTAACTCCAGACTGATTGCGCGCTCCTAAACCTGCGATCTACTCCTTGCTGGGCGCCTCTTTCTAACCTGCGACCTGTCTGCGCTTCTGCCTTCACGGCTTACTACTGACTGCCCGCGCTACCTGGGTTGACTGTGATCTTATTAGCTGCCGGCCTACGGCATCCCCATGACCCTGCACTACAACAAACCGACGCTTCTCCTAACTAGTTGATTCTGCTGGCTTTTTCCTCAGCGCTTTCACCAAACTGTTGGCTTCTCCCTTTCTAACCTGGCTCTGATACCAAATTGTAGTCAAATGACAGCGCATATAAAACAAGAAAAATAAACACAGACTTATGCAGATTGCTACAGCAATGAAAAATAACAAGATTTTATTAATCTTCTTGAAAAACTTGATCTTCTTTTTCTGTGTCTTACAATGCTGCGCCCAAGGCGTCTATAAATAAATTTGAAAGCAAAAAATAACTGAAACTAAACTGATTGCTTAACTGCAGCGAACTAATCCTTTAAGTGCTTAAACAAACTGACTGTTAACTGCTTTGAACTAACTGATTCCTAACTGTCAGTTAAATAACTGAATGTTAACACCTGCATGCATGAGAACTGACGTGGAACCGGTAGTTAAGTTGTGGATGGGGAAATTATCTCCAGTAAATCTTTAATTTTCTAACAGAACATAATACAAATAACGACAATAAGAGTTCGTCTGAACAGGGTATCGAGGAGTTGCAAAGATTGGTTGAATTATACAAGGGAGAGGGATTGAGCATTACAATTACAGGCCACAGTCTAGGCGCCTCCCTGGCACTCCCGAGTGCTTATCAAATTGGAGAAAAATTATTAGCATCAAACTCTTTAGTTTCGAATTACAATATACCTGCAGGCTGTGACACTGTTTTCCTTTGGAGGCCCCATAGTTGGAAACCTCGATTTTAAATATCGGTGTGAAACCATTAAGAATAGTGGATACCCATGATGTGATACCCAGATTTCCTGGCACTTTTTTGAATCAATGGATGCACAGAAAGCTGTTTGAGGGATTGAGAGCAACTGGATTAATGGAGAAGATATACGGTCATTTGGGAACCGAGTTGAGGATTAATCACTTAAGTTCTTATTTTAAACACAATGCAGATGTGAGTTGTTGCCACAATTTGGAGGCTCATTTGCATTTAGTGGATGGTTTTCAATCTCGGTTGTTCCATTTCGTTCAAATGCAAAAACGGATCATTCTCTTGTTAATAAGACATGTAATTTCCTAAGAGACGAACTTATGATGCCTGCAAACTGGCTGCTATTATCAGATAATTGCAGTCCCACTTTCAGTTCCAAAACCAGTTATGTGAATAATTTATATACAAATTAAAATTCTTGTAAATCCATTTTTGATACCGTGGAGATTGGACACCAAGCTACTATTGAATTCAATTGTCAATGCTTAAAGACTCTCCATTTTTACCACAAGTTAAATCCAGGCAAGTGAATAGGGATACTATGGAACAAGAGGTTTGAAAGACAGATGTATAATTAATGATGCAAAACATTTCACATATGAAAAAATTATTAATATGCACTGATGGTGATATCATCTCCAAAGTCAACTAGCTTGTACCATACAATGAGTACCCAGCGGGTAAATGAGCACATTTGCCAAAGTTCTTCGTCTTTCTTAAACTTAATTTCCATTGTGCACGTTAACACTGGTGCTAATTAATTCTTGAATTCAGCGGCCTTGAGATTGACAATTACTTCTGGAGCCCCTTCTCCAGTAAAAAAAATTTAATCTGATAATTATTATTTTTATGTTAAAAAATATTATTTCTGGTAAAAATGTTTATCCCATATATTAATAAAATATTATATTATAAAATTATATTTTATTCCACGTATTTTTGTTATTATTTTTATTGGTTATTAAAAATGGGTGTACGTAAACACTTTCTAATTACTTCTTAGATTCAATGACACTGAGATTGAGATTGACTTCCACATCCTTTCCCCCTTTTTAAAAAAAACAAAAGAGATTTAGATTGACTTTCTGTCCCTTTCTCCCCTTTAAAAAAAAAAATAATAATCTTATATTTATCACTTTCATATTAAAAAAATCATCCTTTTTAATTGAAAATTTTATCTTATATATATATATATATATATATATATATATATATATATATATTCTTTCTTTCTTTTTAAATTAATTTATTTTTTTATTATTATCATTCTTTTTTATTGTAGTTGAAAAATCATCATTTTTTCATTTGAAATGGTTTCTTTTATCACTAAGTAACAAATAAGATGTTCTATAATCAGTAGTATTATGGATTTAAATATTAAGGCTAAACTTGTATGTCGTGATTTTTTTTATGACAATTATTTATTTAACATTCTTTTTCAGATGTTAATAAAATTTATACTAGTAGTTGTTTAAGGATGTTCTATAATCATTAGCATCATGGAAGGCTAAACTTATATGTCATGATTTTTTTAATGACAATTGTTTATTTAACATTTTTTTTTTAATGTTAATAAAAATTATACTAGTAGTTGCTCCAAGGGTGCAAGTTATATAGGGATTATTTTTTTAATAGGAAAATATACTTGAACGCTGCCACTTTTGAGCCCTCTAGTTGTGCCATTTAGCAATTTACTAGCTTTTCATCCCCATGGCTATGAGAGGGCTTCCCCACTCCAAGTCTCACGACATGATGCCACATGACATCATCCTAGTGAATCAAACCTCGCGTTCTTCCTGATCTCCTTCAAGCTATTTTTCACCCTTCAAGTTTGTCACTAACTCATTTCCCCTGAGTTATCACTTAAGAGATCAATGTTTCAAAGGAGAAATGAGCATCCTTAAGTTTCTCCCATCCTTGCACAAGACATAAAACTCTTAATATTAATAGGGTAGAAATCTTAACATTCTATAATGTTTTTAATTTAGTTGACATTAAAAGTCACCTGTGGTATCAAAGCACACCCTCTCTTTAACTTCTTTCATATAGTTGTCTTCTATTTTAGCCTAAATGTGTTTCTTGTAAGAGTTTCGTTGTAGTCTATGGCTTTGTTTTGACATGATCATCTTAGTTCTTAAAGCTCTACCTCCTTAGTTTCTATCTCAGAGAACGACACCTTAAGTAATAGAAAATATTGTTTTGAGATTTCACAATGGATTCTCGATATCCCCTAGATTATTGTTACTTAACACATCATAGAGAAAATGTGAGACGGGGTCAACAATCATGCATTTGGAGTGAGGTATGACTTCTCATTCACACTCTTTTACTTTACAAAATCATGATTTACCAGTTTTTATACAATTGTTGTTGTTAGTGTTATTGAAAATGGGAATGGAAAAAGATTTTAAATATAGTTAATCTAGTCATTGTTTTGCTATAATTATTTTTATACCTATTTAAATTGACACATATTGCATTATCGACATCTTTAAAAGGCACTATGGGATATATGATAACTATTTTCATTAACATGACACCTATTTAAATCATGTATTGGGTAACTAAAGTATATATTATAGTCACATATGTGACATATCACTAAACTTTACACATGTATCTCCTTTGGCTTCTTCATATGCATCACTTGAGATACCTTATCATTGCCCCTCACCTTCACTGCCCATCTCACCGTGAACAAAGGATGTCCTCAATGACAATAATGGACTCATTAATGATTTTATATTAAAAGGAAACAATAAAAATTATATATATATATATATATATATATATATATATATATATATATATATATGATCCAAGGTGAATGTTTTAAGAGCTAACTTATATATATATATATATATATATATATATATATATATATATATATATATATATATATATATATATATATATATATATATATATATTCCAAAGTGAATGTTTTAAGAGCTAACTTATATATATACATATATATATATATATATACATATATATATATATATATATATACATATATATACATATATATATATATATATATATATACATACATATATATACACACATATGTATATACATACATACATACATATATATATACATATATACATATATATATATATATATACATATATATACATATATATATATATATATATACATATATACATATATATATACATATATACACACACACACACACACATACATATATACATACATATATATGATCCAAAGTGATTGTTTTAAGAGCATATATATATATATATATATATATATATATGCTCTTAAAACATTCACCTTGGATCAAATAGTCTAACTAAAAAAATGAAAAAAAAAATTAAATGATACATTTACTAGCATGCTTTGGTGCCACATGATCATTAATCTTTAATAGAAATATTTTAGTTTTTCTTTGATAAGATCACACATTGTGTTGTACCCATCCCATTAACACCATTAGGGCAACATTAGCTTCCTTCAAATGTCCTCCTCCTTGCTTCATATAGCATTTGTTGTAGGGATTTATGATGATGTTGTGAAAAATAATGGTGCCAAATTGAGTACATAAATTTACTCCCAAAGTCTAAAACACAGTATTAACTACCCCCAAAAAGCTTTCTAATGTTTTTTAGACTATATTGCATTTATTAAAGCTTGTAGTTATTTTGAGCATTGTATGCTTTTAGAATATTTTGTTGACAGAGCCCCTACTGAAAGCACTAATCTTGAGTTCATAACATTTTATCTACCCCTCATGGTGCAAACTATAAGGTGTTTAAAACCTGATGAAGAATTTTTATTTTTGTTTAATATTAATAATCCTAACCATTGTTGTCTTATACTTGCTCATGATCCTTGGTTCATTCAAAACACATTAGTTGTGTTCTTCCATTGGCCCAAATACTTTATCATTGTTAAGTATGCTAAGCTCAAAATCACTTTTTGGGTTGAATTCCTCGGCCTTCTATTATGCTTGTGGTTTTTTTTGTATCAATTGATTAAAACCTTAGGTACCTTCATAGGGTTCAAACTAAATACTTTTTCTATGTGGAAAAACTTCAAAAACACATTTGTTTTGAAATAGATATTACAAAATATCTAAAGAAAAATATAAGCATTAATATTAGTGAGAAAAGGATCACATAGTGTGTTATTTACATTAGTTTCCCCAACATTTTCTTCTGTTGTCAATCTATAGACCAAAAAATCCTTGAATGCATGTTAATGGCCTATTCCAACCCTACCCCACCTCCCAAATCCTTTCTTGATGAAAAATAAAAGTGCTCAATCACCCAGAAAGGGATGGAGTATGGTTTCCAATAATAAAAGTAGCCAACAATCATGCTGAGCGGACATGACCCTAACCATTATGTACAAAACTACATGTGATTCTTCAACATCTAAAAAATAACCAATTTACACCACTAAAAATTTAGTGGTGCCACTAATATACACACCCCAAGATGAAACCATGATTTAGATTCAAAAATCCAATTGACGGATTCTCATCTAGCATATCCCCATCCAAAGGTCATTAATTTAGGTATGATCCACAACCTAGTGGTGTTTTAGCACAAGGAAATATATATTTATGAGTGCAACCCTTTTCCACTATTGAAAGATGGTGGATATGCTCAATAAAAATGTTTGGCCTTTCAATTGAGAAATTTTATGAAGGGTAACCATCAATCCTACTAAATTGACAAATTTTTCATTTTACCTAAGATTGTTGAGGAAACCACCATTCAAACATAAGTTAATCAACTATGTGTACTCTTGTAATGTAAATGGTATCATTGACACAACTTTCAAGTATATTGTTTGGGACACATGCTATTTTTTCATAAGTATGAATATAATGTGCTTGCAATAAGTTAAGTTTTTTGGTTTTTATCCCACAATGTCATCATAATGATATGGCAAGGTGTTGTCTACTAGATGTCTGAGAATAATATAGGATGTGGGAAGTTTTCAAATTAAAATTGTCCCTCTTTCATACAATATCTTTAATTTGTGTTCATATTCCACTCATCAAGTTGTATGGAACCTATTTGACTTTGAAGGGCATACCTTAATATTACAAACATTTGTGTGTATAATGACATAGTGTAAAGGAGTGCATTTTGGATATGCTTGGCTAACTCTCTCTGTAATTCCAACT
>JARHVA010003248.1:1900000-1935000 GCA_037957365.1 Torreya grandis
CCAAAAGCTGTCGTTAAGGGGTAAACCCGCGGCCAAAATTTTTTGGAGAGTGGTACTCGCTCAGACAGCTTTGGTGGCCAGAGAGAATTTAAAAATCCTTTAGGCAGCCAAACAAACCTGGGGTCCATATCCAACTTACCAGGTTCAGAGAGCAAACAACAGCATATCCACAGTTGATGATATTTCGAACCACACAGTTGCAGACAATCCGTTCCTGAAACAACTGCTTAAAAAAAAAAAAAAAAAAAAGCAGCAAACCAAAAAAAAAATAGCAGCAAAAAAAGAAAAAAAAAAAAAAAGTCCAAATTTTTTTTTCGAAGGATCCCCGGCTATTCACAACTGGTTATGGTCACCACTCGTGCAGGCACAAAAATCATGGAAGAAGAAATTGACACATTGAAATCTCAGGTTACAGAGTTAACCGATATGATGCGTGGCTTGAATCAACAGAATAGCATCTTGCTCAACCGAATGCAGAAGGAGGAGTCTTCTTCAGACTGTCACTCCTTTACTTCCAACTCCTCCTGTGGACCTAAGCTAGACTTTCCACGGTTCAATGGTATAGATCCTACAGGATGGATATATCGCGCTGAACAATTCTTCAACCTCCACAATACTTATTCTGCAAACAAAGTCCCAATTGCTTCCTTTCATTTGGAACAAGAAGCACTTCAGTGGTACCGTTGGTATCTCAAGACCAATGATGAACCTGATTGGTCAACTTTTGCATCCTTAATTTTGGGTAGGTTTCGTCCCTCAGCATTCAAGGATTTCACAGGCGCTCTCACCAAACTCTGTCAAATAGGTACTGTTCGGGAATATCAGCTTGAATTTGAAAAACTCGCTAATCACACTGAAGGGTTGTCAGATGACTTCTTCAAAAGTTGCTTTGTTAGTGGCCTTAGAGAGCTGATTCGCTCAGAGGTAAAAATGTTTCGACCTGAAAATATGATGGATGCTTTGGGTCTGGCTAAGTTAGCAGAAGATAAACTCTCCACACAGCGTCGACCTCCCACCTTTTTACCAGCAAAGAACACAGTGAATCAGCGGACTACCATAACCACACCAATCAAGCGCCTGACTAAGGCAGAGATGTGGGCTCGTAAAGAAAAAGGATTATGTTACAACTGTGATGAAAAATGGGTTAAGGCTCACAGGGGCATCCAACAAAAACTTTACTTGCTAGATGTGGAGTCACCACCAGAACAAGACAGCGAGATTGATATTCCAAAATTTCAAGATGCTCAAGATGAACCCGGCACTGAAGAGGACCCAATGGTTCAAGAGACTCAACCTGAGATCTCAGTTCATGCACTAGCAGGTGTCACTACTCCCCAAACCATGAAGGTCAAAGGGTGCTTCAAAAAGATCCCTCTCACAATCCTCATTGACTCGGGCAGTACTCACAATTTCATTGATCCTCGCATTGCTAAGGCAGCAAATTGCTTTATATACCCTTGTTCTAGCTTTGAATTCATGATTGCTAATGGGGGCACATTGCCATGTAAAGGGAAGTGTCGAAATGTGCGTCTTGCAATCGGCAATTATAATTGTCGCTCTGACATGTTTGCCCTACCCTTAGGTGGGTGTGATGTGGTTTTAGGGGCACAATGGCTTCGCACATTAGGACCTATTTTATGGGACTTCTCTGAACTTTGGATGCAATTCACAGATAATGGTCAGAAGCACACCTTAAAAGGGTTATTACCAGGATCTGCTAGCATCATCAATTCTCATCACATGGAAAAACTTTTGAAAAAAGGCTCACATGGGGTCATTGCACAACTGCATTCCATTCAACTCCAGCCCTCTGCTACTTCTAACCACCCTACAGACTTACAAGCCATACTCGACAAGCATGCAACCATTTTTTTAGAACCAGTAAGGCTACCCCCTTCACACCTTGAAGATCACCGCATTCCTCTCCTTCCAGGAAGCATTCCACCCAACATTCGGCCATATTGTTACCCCCATCTGCAAAAGACTGAAATTGAGAACTTAGTCCGGGAACTCCTCAAGTCTGGCGTTATCTGCCCTAGCACCAGCCCATATTCCTCCCCAGTGCTTCTTGTCCACAAAAAAGATGGGTCGTGGCGCCTTTGCATTGACTTTGAGCCCTTAACCACCTCACTATCAAGGATAAATTCCCAATTCCTGTCATCGATGAGCTTCTTGATGAGCTCCATGGGGCCAAATTCTTCTCCAAGTTAGATCTGCGTTCTGGCTATCATCAAATTCGAGTGCATCTTGATGACATTCCCAAGACAGCCTTCCGTACACATGAGGGTCACTATGAGTTCCTTGTCATGCCATTTGGCCTTACAAATGCCCCTTCTACTTTTCAAGCACTCATGAATAAAATCTTTCGGCCTTTTCTCCGTTAGTTTATTTTAGTTTTCTTTGATGACATTTTGATTTACAGCCGCACATGGGCCGAGCATCTCCAACATCTTGACAGGGCATTACATTTGTTAGCCGACAATCAATTATGTGCCAAGCAATCCAAGTGTTCATTCGGTCAAGAGGAAATTGACTATTTGGGGCACATTGTTTCAACCAATGGGGTTCGCGTGGACCCAAAAAAAATTAGTGCTATGCAGAATTGGCCTCAACCAACCACCCTCAAGAGCCTTCATGGTTTCTTAGGCCTGACAAGATACTATCGCAAGTTCGTCAAAGATTATGGAAAGATCACGGCTCCTTTGACTTCCTTATTGAAGAAGGATGCTTTCACCTGGGGTGCAACAGCTGATCAGGCATTCATCCAACTCAAATAGGCTATGTGTAGTACACCAGTTTTGGCACTGCCAGACTTCACTAAAACTTTCACCATCGAAAGTGATGCCAGTGGCATTGGCTTGGGTGTTGTTCTTCTCCAAGAGAGCTGACCAATTGCCTTCACCAGCAAAGCCCTTTCTGGCCGCAATTTAGCTTTGTCTACATATGGAAAGGAAATGATGGCAATTTTACATGTAGTACAAAAATGGAGACCCTACTTACTGGGAAACCATTTTTGGATCAAAACTGATCATCAGAGTTTGAAATATTTCTTAGAACAACGGGTCTCATCCCTAGCTCAGCAAAAGTGGGTCAGGAAACTCATGGGATATGACTATGAGATCACCTATAAGAAGGGAAAAGACAATGTTGTGGCTGATGCTCTCTCTAGAACCTTTGAGGACCACCCTTCCCTCTCTGCCATCTCCATGCCCATTCCTAAATGGTTGGAATCTGTCCAACAAGGGTATGTAAATGATCCCTCCATATGCCACATCATTCATCAATTGGCCACTAACCCCTCTGCCATACCGCATTATTCATGGGATGGTGCTTCTTTGCGATACAAGGGTCGTTTGGTGCTTCCCCAAATTTTAGACCTACATCAGGCTATATTCTATGAAATCCATGCTTCCCCCTCAGTAGGGCACTCAGGGTTTCTCAAAACCTATGAGCGGGCACATCAACACTTCTTTTGGAAAGGCATGAAAACCGAAATTAAACAGATGGTGGCTGAATGTGAAACCTGCCAACGACACAAAGGTGAAACCACATTGACTCCTGGTTTGCTCGCACCCTTGCCCATTCCTATTAGGATCTGGACAAATATTTCCATGGATTTCATTGAGGGCCTCCCTAAATCTGGGGGAAAGACAGTGATCCTAGTTGTTGTCGATCGCCTCTCCAAATATAGTCATTTTTGTGCACTCAGCCACCCATACACCGCGTCCATAGTTGCACAGGTTTTCTTGGATCAGATCTTCCATCTTCATGGCATTCCTTCTTCAATTGTCTCAGATCGTGATGCCACTTTCACTAGCCATTTTTGGACTGAACTATTTCGTCGCACAGGCACACAGTTGAAAATGAGCTCTGGGTACCACCCACAAACAGATGGCCAGACAGAAATCGTCAACAAATGCTTGGAGACCTTCCTTCATTGTTTTGCTTCAGAACAACAACATCAATGGGCCAAGTGGCTTCCCCTAGCTGAATGGTGGTACAATACCTCATACCACACTTCCACCAAAATGACTCCCTATGAGGCAGTTTATGGTTAAGCACCGCCACCACTTCTTCCATATCATCCTGGTAGCTCACCAGTTCAGGCAATTGACACTACTCTCTGAAATCGGGATCAGATTCTCTGCACATTGCGAGACAATCTCCACATGGCCCAAAACCGAATGAAGCAGCAGGCTGATCAACACCACTCTGAGCGTACCTTTCAACCTGGTGATATGGTCTTTCTTCGTCTGCAGCCCTACAAGCAATCATCACTAAAACAAAAAGGGTGCCAAAAGCTTGCTCCAAATTTTTATGGGCCATATAAGGTTCTCCAAAAGATTGGGTCAGTTGCTTACAAGTTAGAGCTTCCACCTTCCTCCCAAGTTCATCCCGTCTTTCATGTCTCCTATTTGAAACAAGTTCTTGGATCCAACATCTGAGTGCAGACAGCTTTACCAGCACTTGATAATGAAGGTTCCATCCTTCTCGAGCCCGAAGCAATCTTGGACAGGCGCACCCGCCAACTTCGATCCCGCTCCATCACAGAGGTCTTAATCCAATGGCACGGCATGCAACCAGAAGATGCAACATGGGAACCACTCTTCCAGATTCAACAACAATTCCCACATTTGAAGCTTTGAGGGCAGAGCTTTTTTTTAAGAGGGAGGGGATGTTAGGAACCCATGCTTAATTGCTATGGACGCATATGCTTTGTAAGTCGTCCCTTAGAGCTTATTCAAATTATCCCACATACAAGGGAAGTAGTAGTTGTTAGAATAGAGTTAGTATATAAGTAAGTGTTGAGGCCGAATAAAGGCATCCACGAATTCATTGTATTGAGCTTGCTCAAAGGAGGTTGCCCCCTCGAAGAGGCCTGCGATCAATATAAGCTTTCTATGTTTCTGTTACTGGTAAGAGTTATTTTATTTTGGCATATTTAGATTAAATCTGTTGTAAGAGGTAAATTGCTGTAGGAGGTTCATCACATCCTAGAAGAACAAACTATGTTAGTGCGTAATTCTCCTACGTAGTAGTACTTTAATTATTTAGATAGAATAATCTTATCTACTATAGAAGATAATCCTTTTTGCATCATATCTCTTTTGAATTGAGGAGCAATTATGATGTGATTTTTATCAGAATTGTTTCGATGTATTGTTACCAACCATGGAAACTCTTATAGAAGACTCTATAAAAGACTGGAAGCTAGAGTGAAATCATTTGCAATGAAAAGATCAACAGGAGCCCAATTCTCTCTATTTTATTCTAATAGAAAAAAACAATCTTGAGCTACTGATCCAGCCAAGAAACCCAAAATATGATAGAATATGGTTAATTCCTTCACGGATGTTCCAATAATTAAAGGTTATAAATACTAGTCATGCAAATAGTATGCTCTTCGACACTGTAAGTCCATTCTAAGATTTAGGAAATTCTTGCAATACGTCAGTTTATTTTATATAACAGATTTTCCTATATTATAAGGAAGTACTTTATAAATATTACTGAATTGAAACTTAAAATTGTTTGGAGCCCAACTTGTTCTATACATAGCTTCTTCAATTATCCTATTGCTTATAGCTAAAGTGTTTTAGCTAATACTAATTAGCGAGATGTCATTGGCAAGATTTGATAAATCTAGTGTAGTAAAACCTCTAGTCATTAATCCAAATTCATCATAACAGTTCCAATCTTTTTTCAAATAGAGCCCTCTACTATGTAGAAGCAAAGGAAATTCCTTTTCTCGATATGGGGAAAGAAACTTTTTAGTATTGATAAATGTATTGAATCTTCGTTTACCATAAGGAGGAGTTATTAGAACTGGATCCACTTTTTTAGGAATATGAGTTGAAGTAATAACAACAATATTTTATTTTATATTGGTTTCTTCCTCATAATCACCAATATGATATGTATCTCCAAGGAGTTCCCTCAATAATGTAGTAAGGTAGAAGTGATCATTCAGTTCATGAATGTTTGGAATCCATATGATGCAAGGATATATCAATTTTGCCAATTTTAGTGCAAACATGAATTGGCAAAATCTTCTCACATAATACTATGGAGATAAATTCTCTCCTCGATCATGTCGAAAGTTTTTTGGTTTATTTTCATAAGAATCATTTTCATTTATGTCTTGCGGTCTACCTGACTAGCCTAGAGACCTAAGGACATTTTCATGCTCAAGGTATGATTTCTTAGCTGAAGATGTATACTCAACTTCATAGTTGAGCAGAAGTCCCTCCTGCTTCAAATTTTTTTTAGGAGATATTCATATTAAAGGTAGATAAGAATCTACTGCTAGACTTTTAGCCAAATATGATCATCTAGTTTCCCTAGGCCATATCAATAAAATTTTATTTGATAGGGATGGTAATAGGTAGAGTTGGAAAAATCTAACTATGCAGACTCTATTCTTTTAAAATCTAAAAGCATATGGGAAATTGAAGTTCAGATTCACCATACGTTAGTTTCCTGGGAGTTTGCATTTTTTTGTTTACTATCAAAATGCAACGAGGGAAAAAAGTGTTTTTTAACATATTTTAAGTTTCTCCCAAAAGATTATTATAAAAAAGGAGCAATAATCTTAGGGGAAGAAAAAGAATGAATAAACCTTGGTTCATTCTTTAGCTATGTTTAGGTAGGACAAACATTTTCACCTTTTCGACTGGGTATTTAACATATTTATAATTAATAATGTATTACAAACTTCTCTATTATAGATCAAAAGTAGGTTGAATTTAATCTCACTTGATGCAAATAAAGTGATAGAATGATAGTTGATCAAGATCAAAGATATTGATCAACTATCATTCTTGTTTTTTAACTTCAAACAAATTCATAGATACAGAAAAGATAATCATTTTTCTGCTTTGTTACCCCAAATGTGTTTGGAGTTAAAAGTTCCATGTCTAATTTGAGTTGACATGATCCGAAGACTACTTCAAATTAGATATGGGTCATAGAGACTCTAAGCAAAGAGGGGAAATATAATAGTTTAAGAACTGTATAGGGCTATATGGGCTTGAACTGTAGACCTTCTCAGTAGAACAGATCAAAGTTATTATTACCAAAATGATTCAAACTGTTCCAAGGACCTAACATGCATTTTTATTGCATTGGGATCTTTCATTAACTGATGGATTGATCAGTTAGTCTGCCATTCTCTTCTTTCTAGAAAGATAGATAATAAAATGGCTCTATTTGCTTTAAACACAAATTTCAAAAGCAATCCCAAAGTTATTCAAAAGGTTTACTTGATGTAGGTCTGCCATGCTCAGACATAGATTAACTCAAATGAGTCTCTATCACCCCAAAAGTAGAATAATATGATACTTCATACACCTGAAAGTTCATAGAGAGAAAATAATTTTTGTGAGGTCCCCATATTGTACTCATTATGTCTGACATTGAATGCACCCATTGACCATATAAACTATATTTATAAGTTCTAATCAGATCTCACTCCATCTTTGTCATGTTGTTGTTCTCCCAAATCATAGAGTAATACTATATAACATAAGATATTTACAGATTAGAAGAACCAAAAAAATCTCCTGAAAAACATTGGCACACATGTAAACGAGGTGGTCTACCAATCTGAGCTGTAGCCCTTCATAGTTTTGAAAATATACTAACAAAATATATCACTTTCTGTCAAGGTGGATATGATACTATTTAGTTAGGGGGCGTATTTTTTATATGGTGAATTCCACCTAGAATCATTTCTAGTTACGACTCTATCTATGATGATAAATCACCCACATAACTCAGTAGTTAGAGTATCTGATGCAGGAGCATCACTCAAATATGCAAATAGGCTTAGGGAAACAACAAGTTGTTTGTAAATGCCTAGAGGCCTTATGAAGTATGTAATGCATTGTAAAGACATTATGAGGTCTTATATAGTTTGAATAGTCTATATTAGGTGTTTTGAATGTGTTCTAGGTGTCAAAAGGTCCCTAGGGGCAACAGAATTCAAATCATAGAATTTTCCTCCAAAAACATTGATTTGAAAAAAATCAAATTCTAAAAAGAGGCAAGTAAGTGCTAAACCTCACATAAGGGGTTCATGAAAGTGAAAACAAATTGTAAATGTGTTTATACCTTAGTAACAACATCTCATTACCTAATCCCCACGTTGGAAGGGGGAGAAAAGTCTAATTTGTCAAGATAAAGAAGCAAGTTGGCAAGTTGTTAAAAATTGAGAAGTCAGAGGAGAAGATCATGGGCAGTTTTAAGACCATTATAAACAAAGAGAGTTTGTTTGTATTGATGAGGAGTTCGAATCAGTCAGTTTAGGAGGCCTAAATCTATATGATAGAGGCTTTAGGAGTCATTTAAAGGTATTCAAGTGAGATTCAAGAACTATCAAGTTCATTGTTTGATGTTCGGGTGTATTATAGACCTTTTTAGGTCCTTGTACATAGAGGTGTGAATTGGAATGAATATGGAAAAAGCCACTGAATTTCTCATCTAGAGTTCCTAAGTGTGAATGGTATGTATTGATCTTTTAATGCATGTTCTTGGTGCAAATTTAAGTGTTTGAGCTAGAATAGCCTCATTGGATAATGTTAATGGGTGTTTGATTATTTTGTGCATATTGATAAGGTTCATAGACATAAGTAAAAGTTGAGGGATGTTATTATAGAGCTGTAAAATTAAATTACAGGCTTGAAGGGCAAATGTGTTCAAGTTATAAAATTATTTGCAAACAGCCTGCTTGCTGTCCTGAGAATTTAGTTTTGAGAAAATTTTGTAATATGAGAAAATTCATACATGATTAACCTTAGGTGCCTAAAGATAAAAGTTTGAGAATAAAAAAATAGAACTTTTGAATTTGGAATGATGTTTTTAAAGCCTGTTATGCTCAAGATGTGTAATTTATCCTTTCCTAGTTTGTCTAGGACTGTGCAAAAGTTAGTTCATTTTGGAGAAAATGCAAAAAATGGAATTCTAACCCTTGTAGGAGTCTGAAACATGGTGAACATGATTTTTTTATGAAACCATGGATGATTCAGGTGTTTTTTAAGTGTTAGAATCCGTACAGTACGGATTTGTCTCATAAACCAAGAAGTTGAGCTTAAGGGCAAACAAGAAGAGGTCAAGTGGGTTGAAGGAAATGATATTTCCAGTGATGGTGAAGACTTGAAACTTTGGGATAAGCATAAGAAATATAACGGGTAACTAAAACAATTATTACCTGGTCAAGATCTATTACAGATTGGTCAAACCATTAGGCCTTGATTTGCATAGGGCTAATGAAGGCTTAATTGGAAAGAGACACAAAAAGAAAGTGCATCTACAGGTTGAGTTAGGTCCTAAAACTTGGTGAAGAGTTGAATAATGATAAAGGGTGTCTAAAATTGTGATTATTTTTATTTAACACTCAGTGTATGTTTTCAGATTTGAATATTTGCTTGTTTGGAGGGCTATAAGGCCTAGAAGCCATTTGATCCATTTTGATAGAGAAGTCAGATTTTAGGGTATGATAACTTGCTCAATTGTATGGTTTGGTATTTTTAAGGTCATTTCAGAGTTATAGAAGCATGGATAATAGGTATTTTAGTGTTTGATGCCTCATATGGATTAAGAAGACAAGTTGTCTTGTGTTGATTAGTGCATGCTTGAAGAGATGTTAAGAAAGAAATAAGGTGTTGATGTTTTTCTTGATTTGAATGAATTATAATCAGTCTTGACAGACAAGTAGATATTTGATTAACCCCTCATGAAGTGTGATTGGGAATAGAACATTGGAAAAATATTATAAAATATCTTGGTAAGCAGAGAACAAGTGAGGCCTCTGCATCAAATTGGTATCAGAGCTAGTAAGCTCCTGGAAAAAGGAAAATTTTGTACTCTTCTAATCAATTTTTGCATAGATAATGTACTTTGTGAAGTTGAAAATAGAAGAAAAAAAAATTTGCAGTGATTGAAGCAAGTGAAGAAGGTAATAAGAAAGTTATTGACAAGTTGTTTTCAAGCTCTTTAAAGACTAATTGTTGTTGCAGTGAAGAAGGAAGGCTTAGTGAAGAGCAAAGAGAAGCTCTAGAAGAAGAGCATAGTGAATTTCTCAAGAAGAAGAAGAAGAAGATCCAAGAGGAATCTTGGATATTTTTCCAAAAGACTAAGGTGAAATAGACTTAGGTGAGGTAAGGGATGGAGTTTGAAGAATTGAGAAGAGTGATATAGGGACTGCCTAGAAGAAACGTGAACCAGATAAAGAGAGAGAAGCAAGAAAGAGAAAAAAGAAAGATACAAAGAGAGGAAGGGTACCAAAGAGAAGTGAATGAGATAAAAGCAAGGATAGCCATGATAGAAATCATGGTAGAAAATATGCAAAACCCATGGCAAGGATGGGTAATGAAGAAGAAAAGAGTAAGATGGCTAGTTAGATTAGTGATGGAGAGAAGAAGAAGAAGAAGAATGCTAAGAGTTGCCTTAAGGGGAGAGATGAAGAAGTATAGAAAAAAGGATAAGCTCAAGAATGAAGAGCTTGGAGAAAAGTTTCAGTTTGAAGAGGAATTTCAGTATGAAGAGGATCAATACTTGGTAGATGAGAAAGATCTCATCATTGAAGAAATAAACCAACAGCAAGTAATCACTCAAAAGATCAAGTGGCCAAATGTTTTTGTATCTGACATTTCATTTGATGTTTTGTTTACAGGAAAGCAAATGGAGGAGGAAGGAGAAACATATGATCCAATGAAGATGCTCATGGATCAAGGAGGTGAAGCACCTCATGAGAGAGTGCTTAGACAAGAAGAAGAGGCTTGTTGTAATGCCTCAAGTGATGAAGACATGAAGAAGGATCAGTTGGAACTCCAACATAAGGAATTGATCAAGCAGGAAGAAGAAGTCCTTACTCAAGAGAACAAAAGAAATGAAGAGCTGCATGTTGATGAAGAACAAAGGTATAATGATCAAAATTCAGAATTGAAAAAGATTGAAGATGACAATTTTCAGTTGCATAATGTTGATATAGTTGATTTTGATCAAAATGTACTAATCACTAATGAGGAAGATCTCTTAAAAGAAATATGGTAGTTTGATCAAGAATTTGCAGGTGAAGGAGAGTTGCTTGATAAGAAACAATATGGGTATTTGTATACCAAGGGGTAGAACAGCTGTAAGATGAAGATGGAGAGAAGTTTAAATGCTTAGCCTTGACAATTGAAGAAGATATCCTGAAGGAGATAGAAAACCTTGATGGAGAGTTTCTAGTTGAGAAACCAAACAAACTTTTTGTCTATCAAAATAAAGAGCAGTTGTTGGAAGAGTTGGAAATCTTAGAATATGCCATCAACCATGAAGAGAAGAACAAAACTTGTCCTATAACAATATTTGAGGAGGTAGAACATTGTTGTGAAGAATAAATGAAGACAAAGGACCAAGAAATCATACTTGAGCAGCAAGTATGGGTTCAAAATTTTGGAGAGACCCAAGGGTCTCAAAATTTTGCTTCTAATTTTGCTTTGAATGGTGATTGTGCAGGTTTGCTTGATAAGGAGGTCAAGTACTTAGAGAAGAGAGCTCTTCTAAGAGCTCAAGAAGAGAGAATGGAAGTTGATATCCTCATTCAAGAGGATGAATATGTAAAGAAGAAGGCTTCAAAGAAGATGAAGAGACAGCAAGATATAGTTTGGAAGGAAAAGACAACAAGAAAAAAAAGACACAAGTGTGGTAGTCAAGAACATGCACATTTATATGAAATATTGAATGAAGAAGACAATTTCTTTTTGTAAAATTTTTACCTTTGTAAATGGGAAAACAAATGAAACTCATGAGCAGGAGCTCATGAAACTTTTTAAGCCCAAGAATCTGATGCAGGAGCATCACTC
The DNA here is from genome assembly GCA_037957365.1 of Torreya grandis. Lineage (NCBI taxonomy): Eukaryota > Viridiplantae > Streptophyta > Pinopsida > Cupressales > Taxaceae > Torreya > Torreya grandis. The sequence goes on from JARHVA010003248.1 coordinate 1,911,847, forward strand.
AAATATGTAAATAGGCTTAGGGAAACAACAAGTTGTTTGTAAAGTCCTAGAGGCCTTAAGAAGCATGTAATGCATTGTAAAGATCTTATGAGATCTTAGATAGTTTGAATAGTCTATATTAGGTGTTTTTAAAGTGTTCTAGGTGTTAAAAGGTCCCTATGGGCAAGAGAATTCAAATCATAGAATTTTCCTCCAAAAACATTGATTTGAAAAAAATCAAATTCTAAAAAGAGGCAAGTAAGTGCTAAACCTCACATAAGGGGTTCATGAAAGTGAAAACAAATTGTAAATGTGTTTATACCTTAGTAACAACATCTCATTACCTAATCCCCACGTTGGAAGGGGGAGAAAAGTCTAATTTGTCAAGATAAAGAAGCAAGTTGGCAAGTTGTTAAAAATTGAGAAGTCAGAGGAGAAGATCATGGGCAGTTTTAAGACCATTATAAACAAAGAGAGTTTGTTTCTATTGATGAGGAGTTCAAATCAGTCAGTTTCGGATCCCTAAATCTATATGATAGAGGCTTTAGGAGTCATTTAAAGGTATTCAAGTGAGATTCAAGAACTATCAAGTTCATTGTTTGATGTTCGGGTGTATTATAGACCTTTTTAGGTCCTTGTACATAGAGGTGTGATTTGGAATGCATATGAGTTTGTAGTAGATGTTTGAAAGAAATAAAAGAAAGGAAAAAGCCACTGAATTGAACTTTATAAAGAGACCACTAAGTAAATTAGAAAGAGACCACTAAGTAAATCAAAGTGGTAACTCTCAGTTATTATTGACTGAGCAACTCAGTCCAGAACATTTTTGTTAATTAAATTTTTTGCTAGTATTAGCAATTTAAATTAATCTCCTTATTTTCTGTTTTTTTGTATGAGAACCAATACTCTTTTTCTTAGCATTTTTGTACTTGTAGAAAAGAAGGCATGATATATTACTCAAATCATCAACCCAGTACTAGATGTATCTTTTCCTCTAGGTAATATGCCTAATATTTACAATTCCTTGATAGTTAAGGACAATGATACAACTGGTAAACTAATTTGTGTTACTTGTGAGGTACAACAATTATTAGGAAAGTTAGGTTGTGGAGCTAAAAGCTTCAACTATTGCAGACATGGAGGAGGTTGTTGAGTTCCAGGGATACCAGCGTCGACAGTGGGACCGACGTCGGTCATCTACAGTGCAGAAGGACAACCGACATCGGTAGGAGGTCAGCCAATGTCGGTCACCTCTAGGCAGACAGGGACCAATGTCAGTCACCTGTGGTAGTTCCAGAATTGTTTGTTACATGGACAGTTAGTTTGTTGAACCGAGTGTTTGCATGTTAAGGGCTAATTATAGTCTCAAGTTGCATGTCTAATTATTGAAAATTAAAAGTCTAAGTTATTGTTTAAGTCTGGGATCTGTTTATAGACCCATTGGCATGTATTGTAATTAGTGAAAATAGAGGAAGACAAGGAAGATCCTTCCATGTGTAAGATCATTTGAGTTGCAGGTTGTTGCAAGCTCATGGGAGAAGATCTACATGGTAAGTAAGATCACTTTGAGATTTACTTGAAGTAATTTGAGTACTTGTGTACTGGTAGGGTTATTACTGACTGGTTGAAGAGGTGAACACCAATTCTGTGTGTGAGTTGTGTGTTGGGACTATTTTTGGTAGGAGAGTAAACTCTTGAAGGAAATTACTGTGTACACTTGAGGTGTGGGAAGCTTCTGAGAGGTGTGGAGAAGAAGTGGCATCTTCTTTATTGTATTTTCTTTCTGGATGAGTATTAATACAAGATTGTGTATTGTCTCTCATATTCTATGCTATTTGTGAATTCTAGTTACTTGTTCATTCTGGTATAATTCCGTGTTTAGTTGCTAATATAAGGTAATCATATATACTCTTATTGGTGGAGTAAGATCCTAACAGTTGGTATCAGAGCTTTTGGTTGGGTTACTAATAGGTTGTATCAGATCTGGTTAGTGTGTGTTGATTACAGGTTACTCACAGGGGTTTCTGTTTGAGTGGGAGTATAGCAATGGCAGAAGAAAGTAAGCTACGAATGGAGAAGTTTAATGGAAAGAACTACCAATTATGGAGGATGTAGATAGAAGATTATCTATATCAGAAAGATTTGTGCTTACCGTTGGGTGGGGTTGATTGCAAGCCCCAGGATATGAAGGATGAAGAATGGGAGGTTCTTGATTGGAAGGCTCTGGGATCTATAAGGTTGAGCCTTGCATCGTCTATGATTTCTAACTTATCACAGGTGAAGAAAATAGTAGAGTTGATGGAATCTTTGGAAAATTTATATGAAAAACCCTCAGCTTCGAATAAGGTATTTCTTATGAAGCAATTATTTAATTTGCAAATTTTGGAAGGTGGATCTGTACATAGTCATCTTAGTGATTTCCATGGTTTGGTAAACCAGTTAAATTTAGTCAATATTTTTTTTGATGATGAAATTAAGGATCTCTTAATCTTATGCTCATTACCTAAAAGTTGGGAGATTTTGGTAATGGCAGTTAGCAATACTGCATCTGCTTCAAAAATCTTAAAAGTGGATGATGTTGTGAGTGTAATCTTGAATGAAGAGATTCACAGGAAAAGCACAGGTGAATCATCAGGGAATGCTTTGAGTGTTGAAGGCAGGGGAAGGCAAAGAGAGAATATAGAGCATGGGAGATCAAGGTCCAAGATAGGTAGGAGATCTAAGTCCAGGTATGGCAGAATAACCTGCTGGAAATGTGGAAAGCAAGGGCACTTAAAGAGAGATTACAGGTCGGTTGAAGATCAGCATGAAGGACATGAAGAAGCAGATGTTGCAGATTATGTTGCACAGGATGCTCTGGTATGTTCCTTAGATAAATTATAATCTTGGGTTTTAGATTTTGGTGCGTCTTTCCATGCATCCCCAAATAGGGAATTTTTTCATGAATATGTGTAGGGAGACTTTGGAGAAATTTATTTAGGGGATGGTAAGCCTTGTCAAATGGTTGGCAAAGGGAAAGTGAAGCTAAAATTACAGACAGGAAACACATGGGTGTTGAAGGAGGTCATGCATATCCCAGTCCTGGAGTAGAATTTGATTTCTATTGGAAAGTTGGGTGATGAGGGTTGCACAGTAGCTCTCACAATGAACTCTTGGAAGGTTACCAAGGGTGCACTTTTTGTAGCAAGAGGTAAGAAAGTAGGTATGCTTTATCTATCTACTTGTATTACTAATTCTCCTTCTGGTTTATCTACTTCAGCTGTAGATTTGAAGATGTGGCTTAATAGGCTTGGTCACATGAATAAGAAGGGAATGCATGTTCTTGAGTCAAAGGGTATGCTTTCAGATTTGAAAAGCATGGATCGTGGTTTCTGTAAGCAAAAGAAGAAAGTGACATTTCTTGAGGAATTCGATGTTTGTGACAAGAACAGGAAAGCCTTGGTTTTCAAGGAGAAGATGACGGACAAAGATCAGCATAAGGGGCTAAAGAATTTTGAGCAGAGCAAGGGTGATTTGGACAGGGTTTTGATCCAAAAGGAGCTCACAAGTACAGGTCATCACTCACAAGTAAAACACAGAGACCGACATCAGTTAGAAAATTGACATTGGCATCTAGACAGGGACCGACATCGGCTATGTGCAGCTCGATGTCAGTGACTCCGGATAGATAAACACCAGCGTCGGTCAGGGGGAACCGACGTCGGTGATGAGGTAATCACACGAAATCAACGTCAGTCGAGTGCAGACTGAGATGTGATCATCATCTGTCACTGAGATGGATTTTGGGTGGACAGCAAGCTATCAAGGAGTCTCAAATCACCCATATGGAGGACTTAAAGGGTAAGTAAGCCTCAAATTCATCATTTCCCTTCTTTACACTACTTGTTGCTCACTGACGGTCAAGAACTAGGAAGTTATTAAAGAATCAGAGCAGATAGATCCAAGAAACAGTGGGAGCTTGGCATGGATGAGGAATGTGATTCCTTGGAAAAGAACCAAATGGTAGTTTTGCATGGAGTTGCCAGCTGGAAAGAAGCACTAAGAGACGAATGGATGTTCAGGATAAAGAAGTTTGAAAATGGATACGTGAGACGGAAGGCTAGGGTATATGGTCTTAAATAAGCTACAGGACAATGGAGGTTTGACCATTGTGTTTCTCTTTACCAGGTTGGATAATATTAGCTACAATATCCTATTATTGTATTGTGTGCTTGTTGCAAGGTTACACTTACAGGGAGTTACTGAACTAAAGGTAAAGCTAGTTTAGAAGTATGTCATGAGGAATCTAGGAGCAACAAGATTCTTTGGCATGAGTGTGTTCTAGGGACATGGAAGGTCATAGGTTGACTTTGTTTCAGGATGATTGTGTGAGACTAGTTAGCACGTCGATGGTTAGATAGTTCTATGAATAGTGTCTTGATTCACATAATGAAGTTGAGTACATGGGTACTAAACCTGAGTTTTCCCAGGCAGTGGGAGCTGTCAGAAAGTTTGGAGCCAATCTGGGAAAGAAGCACTAGAGGGTAGTTCAGTGGAGTCTTAGGTATCTGAGAGGGACTAGCAGCAGGTTGACATGCTATGCAGGGTCAAGTTCTTTTCTACATGGTTTATAGATGTGGATGTGGTAGGTGATTTGGATGACAGGAGGTGCACCACAGGATTTGTGGTGGTTGGTCTTCAAGAGTGATCTTGAAGAGGGATACAAAGCCAAGGGAAAAAACTAGATGATGTACATGTATAGGTATAGTTGCAGCTATTTATCTCCAAGTGGGAGATTGTTAGGTTGTGGAGCTAAAAGCTTCAACTATTGCAGACATGGAAGAGGTTGCTGAGTTACAAGGATATCGGCGTCAGCAGTGGGACTGACGTCAGTCATCTACAGTACAAAAAGACAACCGACATCGACAGGAGGTCGGCCAGCATCAGTCACCTCTAGGTAGATAGGGACCGATGTTGATTGCCTGTGGCAGTTTCAGAACTGTTCATTACACAGACAGTTAGTTCATTGAATCGAGTGTTTGCATGTTAAGGGCTAATTATAGTCTCATGTTGGGTGTCTAATTATTGTAAATTAAAAGTCTAAGTTATTGTTTAAGTCTAGGATCTATTTATAGACCCATTGGCATGTATTGTAATTAGTGCAAATAGAGAAAGGCAAGGAAGATCCTTCCAAGTGTAAGATCATTTGAGTTGCAGGTTGTTGCAAGCTCATGGGAGAAGATCTACATGGTAAGTAAGATCACTTTGAGATCTACTTGAAGTACTTTGAGTACTTGTGTAATGGCAGGGTTATTACTGACTGGTTGAAGAGGTGAACACCAATTCTGTGTGTGAGTTGTGTGTTGGGACTGTTTTTGGTAGGAGAGTGAACTCTTGAAGGAAATTACTGTGTACACTTGAGGTGTGGGAAGCTTCTGAGAGGTGTGGAGAAGAAGTGGCATCTTCTTTATTGTATTTTCTTTCTGGATGAGTATTAATACAAGATTGTGTATTGTCTCTCATATTCTGTGCTATTTGTGAGTTCTAGTTACTTGTTCATTCTGGTATAATTCCATGTTTAGTTGCTAATACAAGGTAATCATATATACTCTTATTGGTGGAGTAGGATCCTAACAAGGAAATAATAAGGTTAGAGATTTAGCTATGAGTGCTACATATGGTTTGATGAGAGGAATGAGAGTAATTGATACAAGAGCTCCACTAAGTGTTCCAATTGGTGAAACTACTCTCGAGAGAATTTTTAATGTTCTTGGAGAACCTGTCGATGATTAGGTCATGTAGGTTCTCTCACAACATCTCCTATTCATAGATCTGCTCTCACCTTTACACAATTGGATTCCAAAATTTCAATCTTTGAAATAGGGATTAAAGTAGTGGATCTTTTAGCTCCTTACCACCGTGGGAGAAAAATCATATTATTCGGAGGAGCTGGAGTGGGTAAAATAGTGTTGATTATGGAGTTAATTAACAACATTGCTAAGGCTCATGGAGGTATTTCTATATTTGGTAGAGTAGGAGAATGTACCTGTGAAGGAAATGATCTTTACAAGGAAATCAAAGAATCAAGAGTAATTAATGAACAAAATATTTCACAATCTAAAGTAGCTCTGGTCTATGGTCAAATGAATGAACCACTAGGAGCTCGTATGAGAGTTGGTTTAACTCCTCTATCCATGGCTGAATATTTTTGAGATGTCAATAAGCAAAATGTACTATTATTTATTGATAATATATTTTGCTTTATCCAAGCAGGGTCAGAGGTATCCGTATTATTAGGTAGAATGTCTTTCACCGTTAGTTATCAACCAACTCTTAGTACAAAAATGGGATCTTTGCAAGAAAGAATCACTTCTACCAAAGATGGATTTATAATTTCCATTCAAGTAGTTTATGTACCTACAGATGACTTTACTAATCCTACTCCTGCTACAACATTCACACATTTAGATGCTACTACTATAGTATTGAGAGGATTAGTTGCCAAGGGGATCTATCTAGTGGTAAATACGTTAGATTCAATGTCAGCTATGCTTCAACCTTTGATCATGGGTGAAGAACATTATGAAACTGTGCAAGGAGTTAAAGAAATTTTTCAACGTTATAAGGAACTTCAAGACATTATCACTATTCTTGGACTAGATGAATTATCAAAAAAAGATCATTTAACCATAGCAAGAGCACAAAAAATTGAATGGTTTTTATCACAACCCTTTTTTTTAGTAGAGGTATTCACTAGTTCCCCTGGTAAATATGTTTGTCTAATAGAAAAAATTAGAGGTTTTCAAATGATCCTTTCTAAAGAATTAGATGATCTACCTAAACAGTCTTTTTATTTGGTGGGTAACATTTATGAAGCTACCACACAGTTTATGAACTTCAAAGAAATTTAATTTTAAAAATGAACCTAAATCTTTGTGTACTGACTCCCAATCGAGTTGTTTGGGATTTAGAAGTTCAAGAAATAATCCTAACTACCAAAAATGGTCAATTAGTGTATTACACAACCATACTGAGATTGTAACAACTTTAGATATAGGAGTTATGAAAATACGTCTCAATGGGCAATGGTCGACTATGGCTTTAATGGGCGATTTTGCCAAGATAGATAATAACGAGATCACATTATTGGTAAATAATGTAGAAAGAGGTATGGATATCGATCCTTGAGAGGCTCAAGAAAGTTATAGATTAGCTAAAGTGGATCTTGCATAAGCTGAAGGCAAGAGACAAGCAATCGAGGTTGATGTAGCTCTCAAAAGGGATAGAACACGACTAGAGGCTATTGATGTTATTTTGCCAAAATAAATATTTACATTATATAGAAGTTGAATTCATGAGCTAGTTTAACATCTGAAAGGTCCTTGGGTTAATCAAATTAATAAATTAGGTTGTGTCATACATACACAACATGATACAATATTAATTGAAAAGTCATTTTGAAAATAAAGGACAAAATGATTATTTTGTAGACAATTGATGCAAAAGTTTTTACGTTTAACACTCGTGTCAAGCAGACCTCGTTCTTGTAAAATTTATTAACCAATAAATCATAGGGAGGGATTTATTTATGTCACCAAAAATAGAAACTAAAGCAAGTGTTGGATTCAAAGCTAGTGTTAAAGATTATAGATTGACTTATTATACTCTGGACTATGTTACCAAAGATACTGATATCTTGGCAGCATTCTGAGTGACTCCTCAACTCGGATTGGCCCACAAGGAAGTGAGAACAGTAGTAGCTACCGAATCTTCCACTGGTACATGGATCACTATTTGGACTGATGGACTTACCAGTCTTGATCATTACAAGGGATGATGTTATGATATCGAGCCCTTCCTAGAGAGGAAAATCAATTTATTGCCTATGTAGCTTACCCTTTAGATCTTTTTGAAGAAGGTTCTGTTACTAACCTGTTCACTTCCATTGTAGGTAATGTATTTGGATTCAAAGCCTTATGAGCTCTAGGTCTGGAAGATCTATGAATTGCTCCTGCTTATTCAAAAACATTCCAAGGTCCACCACATGGTGTCCAAGTGGAACAAGATAAACTAAACAAATATGGTCATCCATTATTGGGATGTACTATCAAACCAAAATTGGGCCATTATTGAGTGGTTGTTGGATTATACGATGGTAATACCTGGGTCAGATTATGAAATCTCAATACCAAGGAAGTAATGCAATAAACCCAAGTCAGTCATAGGGAATCTATCATGTAGAGAAGTTTTCATTATTGTAATAGAGGATGAATAAATCCCTATGATCAATAGGTCATCCACATATAGAACCACAATCAAGAGTGAATTATCTTACTTCAAGATGTAGACATTCAGATCAAAATTGTATTTAGTGAACTCAACTATGATAAGAAATGAATCCATCTTGGCATACCAAGCCCGAGGGGCCTATTTGAGGCCATAGATAGATTTCTGAAGTTTACACAGTAAGGAAGAATCTTCCACAAAACCTTGTGGTTTATCCATATATATCTCCTCCTCAAGTTCACCATGAAGAAAGGCACTCTTCACATCCATCTGATGAACATCCCAATGATAATCTATAACAATGGAAAGAGTGAGTCTAATAGAGTTCATTTTAGTGACTGGAGCAAATATTTTAGTATAGTCTATGTCAGGAACTTGTGAAAATACCTTTGCTACTAGTTATGCTCTGAACTTATCCACCAACCCATTTACTAAAAAATTTTATTTGATAGATACACATACATCAAACAAGTTTTTTTCCCTTGGGAATCGGTACTAGTTCCCAAGTGTGGTTCATAATTAAGGAACTATACTCTTCATGCATAATTGTATCCCACTTAGGAATGTTAGATGCCTCATGAAATTTTTTAGGATTAGGAGCACAAGGAATGAAAACATGTGGAACACCCTGAAATTGTGAATGAGTTCGTTAGACATCTGATGGATTCCTAACCCAATCATCTGCACTATGTAGAGTCTATCTAGTCCAAAGAGAACCTAAAATTAGAGAATCAGGGGGAGATTCTTCAACTTCAAAAATCTGATTTTCAATGGAATGAGGTGAATCTCTATAACTATCCTCATCATCTAAATTGGAATAAGAATCTTCATCAATAAGTATCTGATCTGGATGATTTGAATCATCTAAACTATCATCATATCCTAGAGAGTCCAAAAAGGAGGGAGAAGTGTCATGTGTGGAGTTCGATGGACCCTATTAAAATCATACATGCCTCTCAATGAACAACTCATGTGTGGTAGGATGAATAAGCCTATATCCCTTAACACCTTTTGCTTACCCAAAAAATATGCAAGTCCTACTCTAATGTTTCATGGCCTTACATTTCTTATTAGGAATGTAGGCCATAGTTAGAGATCTAAATACCCTAAAGTGCTTAACTTCAGGTTTTTGATTTCTCAAAGCTTCAAAAGGAGTGATCCATTTCAATGCTTTATTAGGAACATGATTTTGGATATAGAAAGCACAATTAATGGCTTCTACCTAATATTGTGGTGTAAGTGATTTGGAGTGTATCATATAGTTTTCCATTTCCTTCAAAGATATATTCTTATATTCCACAACACCATTCTACTAAGGACTATATGGAACTATTTATTGTAGATCAATCTCTTCTGAAGTATAGAACTATTCAAAGTGATGATTAACATCCTCATCACCATTATTAGTGCACAAAATTCTAATGGTTTTCCCTGACTATTTCTCAACAAGAGCCTTGAAATCCTTAAAATGGTCAAATACCTTAGACTTTTGTTGAATAAAATACACCCAAGTATACCTAGATAATTCATCTATGAAGGTAAGCATGTACCTACCCTTGTTGAATGAAGGCTTTGGAAATGGTCCAAAAACATCACTATGAATTAGCTCTAAAATTTTAGTGATTCTCCATGATTTGCCTTTGTCATATTTCTCTTCAGGATGTTTACCAAGCATGAAACCTTCACAAACACCATAATAAAAATGAACACAAGGCAACCCTATTACCATATCTTGTTGACTAAGTTGTTCCAAGTAGTGATAGATTAGATGGCCAAATTGCTCATGCCATAGTTTAGTCACTCCATCAAAATGAGCAAGTAATGCAGTAGAAGGGTAATCAAGAGAAAAATTTGAGAAGGTGTACAACCTTGAATGGCAATTTTATTTTCCAATGGCCACTGTATTATTACTATGAAGCTCTTTAATGACAATATAATCTAGAGTAAATTCAACTTTCTTTCTTGATCCAATCTGGGTGATTTGATAAACAAATAGGAGATTAGTTGATAGTGATGGAACACATAAGACATTTTCAAATGTTCCATCATTAACTTCAATATATCCTCTCCCATAAACTTTAATATAAGTATCATCACCTATTAGAATAGATGGCATAGAACATGGCTCTAAGGATGAGAACAATTCTTGTGAAGAATCCATGTGATGTGAGGCACCAAAATCAATCACCTATGTGGATAGATGAGATGCTACTATAATAAGGTCCTTGCCCTTACCTTTTTCATTAGTAATTTATTTTGTCTTAGAAGACTCCTATGCTAATGAAGTTGATTTTACTATATCAGCGATATTGATGTTATTTTTCTCAAACATCTTTGTTAAATGATCAATCTATTTTTTCATACATTTTGTTTCATCATGCCCAGTTCTCTTGCAATAGGCACATATGATCCTCTCTTTCTTGGATTTCCCACTGGAAGAGGAAGACTCATATGATACTTTTGTCTTAGTATCTAATTTTTGACCCTTTCATTGCTCTTGGTTTTTCTTGTTTTATTTTGTCTCTTTATTTATTGAAGTTTTTAGTTTGTCATGACTCAACAAAGCATGTGATTTGGATTACTTCAATGTACCCATTTGAATGCGTTTGTCTTTCTCCCTAGTTAATTCTTTGGAAAAATCATCTAAGGATTGCATATTCCATGTAGGTCCCAGGGCACATTTCAAAGCATTAAAGGTAGAGACAAAAATTGAGTAGTCAGAACCTAAGTTGGAAAGAATATAGAGGATCCATTATTCATCCTTTGTCTTTATACCACACAATTTTAATTACAACGTAAGTGATTTAAGTTTGGTGAAAAATTATTTTATTGTGTCAAAATTGCCTCGACTCAAACTAATGAGCTCATTCTCTAGCTCATGACCCCTCATTACATCTTGCTTCCCAAAGAGTTATTTCAAAGTGTTCTAAATCTCATGTGATGATTTAGTAGTTTCAATGTGAAAAATTAAGTCAGGATAAATAGACAAACACAAAATACCATATGCTTCATCACACCTATTATAACACTTAATTTGGTCTACACCAAATTCCAGTTTAGTTTCCATATTCATGGTTATCCTGTGTAAACCTTTGTTTCTTAGAAAAATTTTCACTTTAGATTTTGAGTCATGATAATTGAATGGAGTGAGAAGTGGAACTAAATTGTTATCCATGATGTAGTGTAAGTAGAAACTAAATGATCAATAGAGAAGGCAAGGTACTCAACAACCCCCCTTGAAACTACCAGAAAGAACCCCCTCAATTATAGAGGTTTGACACTTTATGTTTTAGTGCATATACAATCAACACTTTAATGTGCATACAATTTATAATTTATGTTTTAGTGTGTATACAATTAGTACTTTAGTGCATATACAATGGGCACCAAATTTTTTGCACAATAAAGCCCATCAAAACTTAAGATATCATGCAGGGCCAAAGACAGTCATAAACATGAGTATAGAGTTGATTCTTAAGGATTCAACTCATGTACCAAGGATAGATGATGCATACATTACAAACAATATACTAAACAATAGATTTGCACTCAGATACAATGAATTATAGGTACAGATCCACATAATCAACCACAAAGATATAATCTATATTGTCAAATTGCATGATTTGGTGTAGTATTCACCATCATGCAATACAAACAATAAAAAGATGAATATCTAAGGTTGTTGAATGCGTATTACATTGTAGTATTTAATATCATAAAATACACAAAGAAACAAAGTGTCTATCATATAAATAAGTGAAATCCTTGTATTAAAGGCACAAACAACAATGCACGCTCATAAAAATGGATGTCAGACTCAGTCGAGAATGCATCCACAAATGAGAAATATGTACAATGATTACATAAGTGACAGTGAAAGATCACAAAAAATGGATGTTGGGCTCAACCAAAAAAACAATCATGAGGAGAACAAGAATGTTAAATTATAAGTTAAGCAAAGGAGAGGAGAAATTTTATTTTGTTTGTGAGGGGATTTGACTGCTTGCCAAAATCAGACCTCACCCTTCATAAAATAGAAGGAATATTATAGAACAATGAAAAAACTCCTTACAATATGATTTCCCATAATAATATTGTTTTTATAAAAAAATCAACATCAAAAATGTAATTTTGGCAATTTTTTGAATATTATCACAATTAGTAAAACTATGATAACTTTCACAATTCTTAACAAAATAATGAATTTCAACATGATATAGAAATAGGAAATAAATTCACATATAACCCATAAATTTTTTTGAGTGATTGTTTATTATTTAATAACAATTGGAAAAATACCAATCATTTTTCTTAGAAAAAATGGATTTATAAAACAACTTGTAAATCTTCCCTCTTTATCAAAAAAATAATTTTGTCTATTATCGAACTAGCTTGAATCCTCCTTTAAAATCTAAAAAAGGCTATGTATATGTCTAATAAAATTTAAATAATTAAAAATACTGATGAAGTTCACTAATTAGAGAAGAAAGGACTGTAGACGATACACACAAATCTATGGGTTTCTTCTTTATAATCTAAGTTAGAATACAAACTCAAAAAACTACTCAATATTTAAAAAAATTAACAAAAAAATAGTGTTTTTTTTGCAAAAGAGCTCTTATACTATGAAAAAATTATCTAATATCTAACTGATAGAATTGAACACATGAACTACAAATGCAAAGCAAATAGAAGCAAAACTCCATTCTTGAGACTAAAATCAAAATAGAGTAGAATTATAATAATATTGCATTCATAACTCATTAAAAAATATCTTAGATGAGAGGTGTATTTATAGGTACAATGGAGGTATAGAGCCAAGACATTTGGCAATGTGAACACAAGACTTTTGTCAAATGGTTTATGTGCTCTATATGTCAATATTGGTGGGTAAGGCTATCTTTACATGCTAATTTGACTAAAATTTTCTCATGTGAATGTGCACCTTAATTACCTCATTTATGACACCTACGTGACCTCAAAATAACACCTAAGTAAGATAAATACAATATAAGAATAATCCATAATAATAAATACAAGGAAAATAATATCCTTCACTAACAACTACAACATAATGGGCCTCAACTCTATGATAAGGCCAACTATGGAGTTTAAACTTTGATTTGAGATAAGAGATGTGTTATAAATCATGTTTTTGGTGTGATGTTGACTTTTTATTTTTATTTCATCTATTTATCATCATATTTTATTTTAAATGATTTGTCTTTTGAGTTTTGATGGATTTTGTTATGCCTCCTCCATTTAGATTCAGAAAATTAAACATAGCTGCTAAAAATGATTCTCGTTTAAAAATTATGTACTCGATTGCTAAGAAAAAGAACTTAAAGAGCACAGTGTCTAAGAGATTCTAGTTTATTCATGTAAAATAAAATTATTATCTTGAATTCAACCTTATTTTATCCATAATGGAATAAAAGGAAAGGAAATCAAGGGGAAAATAAATATGAATTTGAATTACTTCAAATCACAAAAAATGTGATAATGTGAAATAGGGTTATAGTGATAGGTAAGTATTATTCCTTATCATAAGATTATGTGTAAGTGTAAGGAACCATGCTAGCAAAAAAAATTGTGCAATTTTTATCTACAAAACAAATAAAAGATGAGGCTGAGAATATGGGATCACAAAATTGTAACCATGTATTAACATTATAAAAATAACACTAGATGTGGTAAAATTGTTTGAAATAATATGTATATTTTATGAGGAGAGTCTGGTCTTATCCATGGTATTACATTTCAACTCATAAAAGAGCAACCCAAGTGGGTACAAAAAAGCAAAAAATGCTATTTTGAGGAGAGCTTAGTCATATCCATGGTCTCACATTGTAATTCACAAAATAAACACCAAAGTGGGTGTAAAATGGTGTGAAAAATGGTATTTTTTGGGAGATTTTGGTCTTATCCATTGTCTTACATTGTAAATCAAAAAATAAAAACCCAAGTGGGTATAAAAATCATTGGAAAATAAAAAACACATATGAAATTGTGAAAAAATGATGTATGAAAGAGAAAGGTATTCATGAGGAAAACCAAGTCCTATCCATAGTATTACAATGCAAAATGAAAGAAACTAAAAGACCAAAGGAACTAAGGTTTGTGTATAAAAGAGACTACTACAGAGGGTGAGATCCTTGGAGAAGTCCTGCAAGAAATATTATTAAAAAGTATATATAAATATGATACGAAGGTAAATATTTAGGCAAAATGTTTCTTCAAAAATTACACATTAATGGATTCTTTGAAAACATGGTCTTGATTAGTTTGTAGGCAGTAGGTGATAGGACCAAGAATGTATTTCACTAAATAGGAGACCCACCATTTTTTTGAATATTTGCCTTCTCTATCATGGGTGTAATCTAATTTAAAGACTATCACAAATGTTAAAAGTGGGGATTTTGATCTTTATAATATATTTTTTGATGATGTGAACCTTGTGTTAACAGTTATGTTGAAGAGTGGTTAGACAATGTTCATAAAGAAGGTCTAAGGCATGAAGGCAATCTTCAATATATATATATATATATATATATATATATATATATATATATATATATATATATATATATATATATATATGGGAGTTAAACTTATAATGGTAAGATGAAATCAAAACCATATACTAGCAAGAATGGTGGTGCCATAGTGGTAGTATAAATACTAGTACGATAGGCCCAAAATGTGGGATATAAGTGAATATGTCAATTAGTGTGGGCTTCCCATATGGTATTTTGTAGGATTTTGTGGAGAAATTTGTTAGTGGCCTCTGATTGGCCATTGCATTTTGGATGGTCACATGTGGATAATTTGTAGAAAATTTTAAATTTAACACATAACTATCTCATGTCCTTATTTTTGAAATTGACACCATTATCATAAATGATAGTATGGGGGGATCCAAAGTGACAAATGATTTGGTGAAGGATTAATTTATAGATAGTGGTTCCCATGAAAATGACAAGAGGCATGTATTCTATCCATTAGTAAAATATTCATTAGCAATAATGATAAAAACATGACCATCTTATGACCTAGGTAATTTACCAATGAGATCTAATCCCCACATGGAGAATGGCCAAGGAGATTCCATGATTTTAAACTCAACTAGTGGTGATTGGATTAGATCATAATGAAATTGGAAACAATTACACTTTTTGTCAAAATAAATAACATTCTTTTCTAGAGTAGACCAAAAGTATCCCATACATAAGCATTTACATGTTGTAATATATTTGTTATAGTGACCACCACAAATCCCCCCATGTGTTTGTTTGAGGAGAGGATGAACCTATTATTGCATCACACAATAGAGTAATGTACCTTATACATTATGAAAATAAAGAGTGTTTTATTGGAAGACATATTTAAAGGCTTGTTTACATATTCTAGTCTTTTCATGAGAATCTATATTAAGAGGATAAGTTTGATGTTTAAGGAATTGGATGCTGTTTTTGTACAATGGGATTTATCGAATAGTGACATCCTCAATGTGATAAATGAGAAAATATTTTGATTGTATGGAATAAGGTGACTTCCTTGATTGGATAAGAAATTAAGAATCATTAAGCACTTGATGAGCATGAAATAGAGATGATAAAGAAGCAAGAGAATCAACTATGGAATTTTGATCTATTAAAATTAGATCAATGGTGAAAGAAGAATTGTTTTTTGCAAGTGTGGTTTCCATTTTATGATAATCAGTAATATTTTCACTTTTACACTGATAATCACCGTTAATTTGGAAATAAATAAATTGGGAATCACCCAAAGCATGTAGATATGAGATATCTAAGTTAAGTGTTATTCCATACCTAATATGAGAGATTCTTATTTGACCATGTTATTAGTGACACCAAAGGATAATGTAAATGTGAAAGGGATGATCTTACCATGAAGTTTAGTTAGAATAGAACCTTTTCCAACTCCTAAGAGGCATTTGGCACCATCAAAATGGAGAGTCTAGGTGTCTTCATGCAAATCAATGGTAACTTTAGGGAGCTCTCTAATAACAACTTTCGATTTAGTAGTATCAGAATGATATTGGTATCTTATTAATGATTTTCCTCTAAATAAATAATGAAATTATGGAAATAATATCTAAGGGAGATATCCTACTTAATAACTTCAATATAAATAATGTTATCATTAGGGAGATTATCTTGAAGGTGATTTGTAGCAAGTATAGGTACTGCTACAAGTTGCTCAGTAATGACTTTCCCTTTGATAGATTTTTGTGTTGTAATTCAAAGGTCAAATTCCATCAATAGGACTATCCATTTTCCATTTCAATCTCCATGTAGAAATGCATTTGAGAGGAAATGACAAAGTGGATTGGGGTGGACAATGACATAAGTCATTTCATAAAGCATATAATGATGGAGCTTTTTAGCTATGAAGTAGATAACAAGGAAATCATGTTATACTTTAGTATAACATTTTTTTGGTCATTAAGGCTTTAAATAATATAGTAATCATTATTTTATCTTTTGGTATCATCTTGTTGGGAAATAATTTCCCCAATTGATATGGGAGTAGAAGAGGTGTGAAAAATTCAAGGATGATCATTGGAAGGTGGTCAGAGGGTGGGATGATGGAGAAAATATTATTTCATGTTGTCAAACTCTTTTTGACATGGATAAGTCCATTATAGAGCATTACCATTTTTGAGAAGGGAATGAGTATAGTAGATGTGGTAAGCCATTTCAAAGATAAATCATCAAATTTACCCAAGATTGCCAAGGTAAGTGTAAATATCAAAAATGGAATGAGGAATGGGTATGCTGACTATGGCATTGATTTTGGAGGAATGAACATCAATATTGTTAAGAGAAACTAGGAACCGTATAATTTTGGTAGATGTGACACTAAAGAAACACTTGTATTGGTTGAGTCTAACTTTGTATAATTTAAGTAATCAATAAAAAATAATAGATAGATCAGTGAGATGTGTTGTGTGACTCTTTGAATTTGAAATGAGGTCATTGACATAATTATACACAATATTATGTATAAGATCATGGAAAATGTGAGTCATGGCACATTGATAGGTATCTCTAATAGTTTTTAGACTGAAGGGCATTTGGACATAGTAATAGGTTCCCTATTTTGTAGTACATGTTATTTTGTGCTAGTCTTTAAGGGATATGTGAATTTTATTGTAGCCTAAAAAACCATCCATAAATGACAACATTTCATATCTATCATTGGAATATATGATGGAATATATTGAAGGTAATGTGAAATTAATATTTGGACATACAAGGTTAAGATTATGGGAACTGATGCATATACAAATGACCAGGGTGAAGTTTTTTTCCAAACAAGAATAATTTTTGATACCCATTAGGAATAATCAATAGGTTTAATTAAATTGTCATCAAAAAGCTTGATAATTTATTTATGGCATAAGGAAAAAAGTTTAAGTGGAGATTTTTTTTGTTTTTATTGGATGAGTTTTGCATCTGAGTAATTGATGATGTTATGCACAATGATATTAGGATCAATATCTAGCATGTCCTCATATGCCCAAGTGAAGGTTTCATGATACTTATCAAAGAATAGACTAAATTTATCATGCTCTATTGGTGTGAATTCTTTAGAAATTGTTATGGGTCAAGGACATGATGGTGTACCATATTCTATTCTTGTTATTTCTTTAATGAGCATAGCATTTCCATATTGGAAATGATATGGATTATTAGGAAGAGAAGAAATAGGATTTTTTTTTTGGGTCTAAGATAGAAATGAAGTTATTAAAATGGGGACATTTTATTATAAAGTTTCCAAGTTTATGATGTTACCATAGAAGTTGAGGTTTTATAGCATAGGTTAACTCAAGTATGGTTTCATCACTAGGGAACATGGGTAAGGGCCCATAGTATTACACATCTGATTTGAGATCAATGTTTTTATCACCATGGAAATAATATTTAAAATGTACCTATCATACATTTATTGCCTTAGCATCAAGGGTAATTTTAGGTGTAGGTGGAATTGTTGGTGGAGGTTGATTGGAGTCAATTGGGTCGATAATAGGTGATATAGAAGGTATATATGGCTTCAAAAAATTTGAAGTTTTTAGAGGCAATATTTGTTCAACTACAAAAGGGGTATCAAGAAGTGAAGGATTATTGGAGATACATGATCTTTAGTTTATAACTCATTATCATTTGAAATGACATGAACATCATAGTTAAAATCATGTATTTTGGCTAAGGTTTATTGATAGTGTTGAATGTCCAAGTCTCATGATTGAGCTTGAGCCATGATATAGTTGTCATAATAGGTGTGAGAAATAGTACATGTATTTTTATTTAGAGGAGCATCATAAGAAGATACACCTAGATCACTAATTTCAATGTGACATGATTAAAGGGTCTTAAAATAACCTATCCATTCCATATTCATTACGTGTGAAGTCATCTTCTATGTAAGAAGCTTCATGTTCATACATGGATGATCAAGTTCAGTGATCTCATTGATGAGAGGGATGTTATGATCACATGGTAATAAAGAAGGAGGAAGCCACTTTAAAATATAAAGAGATAAATTAGTAGTATTACAAGTGTTTTTTAAGTCATTTGGCTCATCTTCATCAAAATCATTAATAGTGACCTATAAATTTGGATTAATGTTAATAAATTTAGGTAGAGGTACACTATTAATTCATGGAATGCTTAGAATTTGATACTAATATTTAGGGTTGGGTAGCTAAACACTCTATGGATTACAATTAGCCTCATATTTATAATGTTTGCCATTATGGATAAATTTGATACATTGACTACTTGAGGAGGCAATAACCCTCATGCGATGTGTCCATGGGTGATCTAGGAGTATAATGTAGGATAATGGTAAATAAAGAACCATGAGCTTGGTACATATGGTATTGGGTCCAATAGTGAGAGGGAGACAAATACAACCAAATGATTTTTTATTCATATTTTTAAATCCGTGACACATCAGATAAGTTTGTTTAAGGTGATCTTTGTTATACCCAAGTTGTTGAATTAGCCAAAGAGATGTAAAATTAATTCTCAACCCTTCATCTACTAATAATTTTCAAATAAGGGGGGTATTAATTATGACTTTAATGAAAAGAGGTGGTTTATCAAATCAAAAGATAATTTTAGTATTGATAATATCTTCTTCAAGGAATTATATGGAAGGTTTGGAAGAAGGAAATTAATTTTAATAGTGTGTACTTCTGTAAGTGTAGGATCTTGAATAGTTTATTCTACTTAAAGGGAAAGAGTTTCTTTAATGTATTTTATCTTTTGCATTAATAATTTGTGGTGATATGGATAAGTATGAACTAACTCCGTGAGGGGTATTTTACAAGGAATAGAGTTGAGTTCATCTAAGAATTTTCAATAGGATTTGGAGGAGGAAGAACCAACACGAGGCTTGGAGGGTAAAATGATTTTAATAAGAAGAAAAGTAGTTTGAGGTTCACATTGAGGAAGTATTTCCTCATTCATGTTAGAAGGTATGTTAGTGGTAGTGGTGTCTTTAAGAATTTGTTCTTTGAGTATGGTTTTTTTAGATTTGTGATAGGATCTTTGTGGGTAGGTTTACATCAATAATTGAATTTAGCTACATTCACATATTGAGAATTGGTATAATATTGGTCATAGTCAACATCAATTACACAAACATCCTTTTTTAGAGGTAGAAAAGGTGTTTGGTTTGTTATAAGGAGAAGGATTAGAAGCTTGTTTCATTTGAGGGGCATTAACATAATCATGATGATGTATTTTGATTATGGAATCATGATTGAATGTATCCCCTAACATAAAAAAAACAACAAATTTGGTAAGCTCATGACATGTTTTATGGGAATGACTGACATCGGCATGAAACCAAAAAAAATGTTAGGATCATACCATGTAGGTGGATTATTGGTGTAAGAATGGTTTATAAGTCATTAAAAGTTATTTCATTTGTCTAATAATTAGGGGTGCATGAGAAGCTTGGAGATTATTCATTTTGGCTAGTACTTGTTTTGTTTGAGGGGGATTGATAGTGACTACATTAATGGAGTTTTAGAAATATCCCTTGATAGTTTTAATCTTGGAATCAAATTATTTTATAAGAAAGTATTGTCATTTATCTTGATAAATAACACCATTTAGTGTTTGGGGAGAAAAAATTTGAAATTTTTATTAAATGGAAGGTGTTAAGGTAGTTATGAATAGTTTGAATAAGTTATCATTAGTCATGTTGTGATCAAATTTGTGATCGAAATATTTCCAATGTTTAATAAAATCATGAGCTGATTCAAAAAGGGGTTGTTTAACATTAATGAAATGGCTAAGACAATTTTCAAGAAGATCGTTGTGTTTAAATTCCTTAACTAGAGGATTGACTAGATCATCAAGTTATCATATAGAATGTTGAGGGAGTTGATTATACCACTATAATATGTCACCTATGAATGTTTAAACTATAATTTTGTTAGTGTCAAAGGTATTAGTTTGAATCTATTCTTTATAAAGATTACAAAATGCTTTAAAGAAAGATGTAGGGTCTTTATTCCCATTATATATAATAGTTGGAGAGATATTTCCAATATCAATAGAAATAACGAAGGGGGATAAAGGTTCATTTTTAATATTGTGTAGCATCTTATTGTTCATAATGGGTTAGAAAATGATAATTCCCATTACATATTTAGGAGGTGGAGGGATGAAATTTTTGTTGTTTTTTGGAAAGAAAATAGGAGGTTGATTAGCCATGTTTAACAAATTATGTTGCATTTGCTTTATTTTAGAAGTATTAGATGTTTACTTGTTGCACTATTTGTGCAAGAATTTGAGTGGTGCAAATTGGTGGATTGGTGTTATTAGTGTTTAAATTTGGATTGTTAGGATTGGTACGAGGAACATTCCTTGGATTGGTATTAGGGGGAGGGTTTTTAGGTAGAGGATTGGTAGGATATGGGTTGTTGGTGTCTAAAATATTATCTATAGGGTTGTTGGTTAAGCATGTATCAATCACTCCTAAATTGTAATAAGGTGATTTAAATAAATAATTGTATTGATAAGTGTAAAATTAATATGATACATTAATTTCATCAATTGGAGTAATTTGGACCATATTAAAACCCAAAGATGAGGGATGAGCAAAAGTGCTCCACAAGTGAGAATCCTCTTCGATAGGAAAGGTAGTAATAAAAGATCATCCCATATATAATATAAATGGATTAAGTTTATCCAAAAATATTCTAATAGGATATTTCATGATGATTAAAATAAGAATACGAGATCAGAAAATAGAGATGGAAAATATGAGCCAAGTCGATCAAATATCAAACAATATCAAAAATGAGGTACAATGTTGACTGGCTCAACAGATTTTGGAGGGAAGAATAAAAAAAAATTTGAGGAAAGGAAATATTCAGATCAATCAATTATATTTTATGGAAAATAAGATTGACCAACCTATAAGAGACTAGGTCAAATAGGATGACTATGTCCTGTGGAAAGATAAAAATTGTAAGAAATACAATTGAGCTTATCAACTATGTTCTGAGGGTAAATATAAGTGTTGATAATTATGAATATAGAAAAACTACTAATTTTATGTATAATACTCTAAATAAATTCAAAAAAATTGTATCAATCTAGTCGATCCAGTTGTGGCACATATCACAAACCTTGAACCAACACTTGCTAATTCAAGTTTTGCAATACAACATACAATTATCAGAGAGCAAGAAAAAAAATAGAAATGTTAATCTAAGTGGTCATTCCTAAATGTTTTAAGTTATAATAATTTTAAAAATAAATGTGATAGACATTTGGCTATAATAAATAACTTAAAAAGTAATCTAAGGATGGTTTCATGTAGTTGAGGTTGGAAGGGATCTATATTAATGATTCTAGTGGCTTGGTACTAGGGCCTACTCACTCACTTTATAATCCTTTAATGATAAGGGTGTTAGGTGCTTTGCCAATATATACCATCAACTACATATTTATTATTGGACATAAAACCAAGTTAGCTTCCCTCTTGTTGATGAAATCCAAGTACATAGACCTTGGGTAGAAGTTTTTTAATTATTTTTGATGTTATGTGATTTGTAAATGTGTGAAAATTAAAAATATTGTGAATAGATCAATAAATTAAAAACCTCTTATTTAGTCTATAAGTGTTACTCTAAGCAAACAAACAATAAAAATGAAAACTAAATTAATTACTAATAAGATAAGTTAATTCTTTTTTTTTTAAGAGTATAGAGTGAGTTCGGATGACCATGCATGAAAATAATATAGAAAAAAATTGATAGAGTCATTGATATATCTTCAA
The DNA here is from genome assembly GCA_037957365.1 of Torreya grandis. Lineage (NCBI taxonomy): Eukaryota > Viridiplantae > Streptophyta > Pinopsida > Cupressales > Taxaceae > Torreya > Torreya grandis. The sequence goes on from JARHVA010003248.1 coordinate 1,934,425, forward strand.
GAAAGAGATAAAAGAACAAAATTGAATAGGTCAATTGAGTCTTTCAGACAGAAAAGCAAGCTAATAAATTATGTCAAACTAGTTGACCCAATTCATTGTAGGGTTATTATTTTATAAACTTAAAACTATGAAAAATAGGACTATAAATAAAAAATACAAATGAATAAGAAGGTAAGAATGAAACTAATAATTTATAAATATGCTAAAATTACTATTTTTATACTATATTATTTAGATGATGACTTTTATTCAACTGATAAAGTGGATTGGGTTGATTGAGTTTGAAACCCATATGTAAATAAATGAACTGAGTCAAGTTAATTGATTTAGTTAGCTATTTTTGAAGATTACCTACATAGATAAATATATATTCGATCACAATGACTTTGTGTTAAACCTACGCACAGAATGTTAGGTTGTATCGATAGATTTGATCTAATACTATAAAAATAAAAATATATAATAGAAGATAATAAATAAAGGTGTGAAGGAAAATATTTAAAGGTTATTTTCACTCTAGGTTCACTATAATGTATAAATGGTAAAGTGAAGTTGATCTACAAATTAATCCTAGCT